>VWYO01021826.1:1131-63582 GCA_013400275.1 Rhadina sibilatrix | reverse complement strand
AAAAAAAAGTTATACTGTAATCAAGTTTGTGTTTCCTAAATTGTAGAATTCCTAAATGTTCAATGTCTGATAATTTAATCTGCATTAGCTTTTTACTTCCAGCGAAGGAGAAAAGTTGGTATTGTGAGAGAGTTTGGAAACAGTTTTCTGAAGATTGGAATTTGGCAATGCAGCATCTTTATGTAATTTGTTATTATCTAAGAGCCATTTGATGGCCTGTGTAATACAGTAGCACTTCCAATGTGTGTTTTGGCTTTTTTAATTTTGGCTTTTTTTTTCCCTGTTGTTCACAGGAAGCAATCTTCAGTGCTCGCTTTAGTCCACCAAGCTGTGGAGTGCAGGTGAACAGATTGTGGTACAAGCCAGTGGAGCAGTTCATTTTGCCAGAGGTATGTGCAGTATCAGAACTGCCAGCAGTTCTTTTAAGTCATCTGGACAGACTGACTGATAAAACTGGCCTTTGCTTGAGGCAGAAAAGGGCAAGTGAAAACCTCTAGAATGTTAGTTCACAGAATCACAGAATGGGTAAGTAGTTGCAGGGATGTGCTGAAACCCAGTATTTGTTTTACAGCATCTTGTTATCACAAGTAGTTATAAAGCATAAGCCTGAAAATGCAAATTGATACAAAAATTACACTGTCAAATAATAGCAACTTCAGAAAACTTACCTATTTCTCATTGAAAATTGTAACTACTTTGATTCTGTGGGAGAGTTTCCCAGAAAATGCGATGCTTCTTTCTCCCTTCTGCTGTATCAGACATTAGCACACAAGATAGGGAGGGGAGGATGGCACAGGTTTCTAGGGAACAGCTGGAAAAGGGGTTTCTGCATCTGATGTCTTGGACATAACATCAAGATATTGTGTGTTACTTTTGCAGTGACAGTGTCACTTGTTTTTGGTATAGGGATATGGAACCTACTTGTGGCTGCATAGGAAGAAAGGTGATTAAACACAAAAGGAGCAGAATATCATAGGAAAATACCCTGATGTTTTTACAGTGAAGGTTTAATGAATAGAGGTTGTTTCAGAAGGAGAATTCTAGTTAGCAGACCCTCCCAGGTACAAGGAATTGTTCTCAGTGGACCAGTGATGTCTCGCTAGATATCTCAGCTACCATTTTAGACAGTTTCCCTTAATTTAAATATTTTCCTGGACTTTTGCTGCTATTTTTGTAAGTTGTCTTTAGGTCTGGGTTGTTTTATTATTAAAGAAATTGTGTTATGAAAGAAAGAAGCAAGAGAAGTTTGAAGAGAGAAGAGAGGACAATTTGGGCCAGTTTATTCCCTGATTGATTCCCCTGGCTCCGCTCCCCTCATATTAATGAATGCATTTGGAAATCTGTTAATTTTAAGGGGAATCTGCAGCTGGCTGATTGGTTTATCATCTTAGACAGTGTTTACTGAATACTGTGCAAGTTGTTATGCTGGCAGGAGACCTTTCAGGTGAGCAGACCACTTGCAGTATTTTGTGCATATGTTTTGGCAATCTTAATTTCATACTAAAATGATTAAGGGTTTATTTTACGTTTTTAAAAAGAATATTGGCTACCCAGTAATTTGGTAGTCTATTGTGTGAGCCTTTTCCCTGTAAGACTTTGTTTTGAGATGCTAAAATTCCAGGCAGTTGTAATTTTGCTATAAATGGTTGCAGTTTTCCTGAGAGGCAGATGGGAAGTGTTTCCTTGAGAGAGAGAGAGAATATTAGTATTCATATATTTCTTTGTGTGGGCTTCCTTAATCTGATGTGTGTCATGCGCTGAATGCTTACAGGGTAACACGGTGTTTCTAACGTGGATGAACAGGGCTTGTGCACAGCATGCAGTCTCCTGTGATGCTCAGGATGCTGAAGCACACACCATGATTCAGAAGAGGTGGCAATGCCCACGTGTTCCTGTCTGCTTGTTTGAGAGCGCTGAATTTAGTGAACTGTTTAATTGTCACAGGATGGTGTCTGAGGCAGCGTCTATTCTCTGTCTTTCCACCTTGAAGAAGTAATGGATTGTACAGCCTGCTGAAGAGCTTCATTCATCTTCCAGCTGAAGTGCTGCTCTTTCTGCTCGTCTTGGGGAAAGGAAAGGAAATGCAGCATTAGAATAAGCATCTGGCAGGCCAGATTGTGAGAGACAGAATCGATCATTCAGCTTTGCAACGACTGAAAGCACAGAACAGCAGAAGTGCCAGCAGATAACTAAAACACACAGGGCTCTTACAGACAAGTCTTAGCAATGCACTTATTTTGTCAAAAAGCCACGGGCCGTTTGCTTGAGGATGGGACTCTGTAGTGCACATATTCTGTGTTACTAATGGGGATTAGTTGGAGGAACAAAAAGCACAGCAGTGTTTAACATTAGGAAAGGAGTTTGGCAGGGCTGCATTATGTTGGTTCACCTGTTCGGTATTCACTGTAAATGCCACTGCGCTCTGGCAGCAACAAGGCTGGAATTTAAATGGGGAAAAACAGATGATGTAGTCTCAGGTGTGCCACTAATGTTTTTGCTTTAAGCATTTTCAGGCCTCAGCTTTCATTAAATGGCTTAGAGTAAGAATAGCTGAAGGCTAAAGTCATTAGAAAATTTGCTTACAAGTCTCTCAGCCTGGAAAATAATGATAGTTTGCAGCCTTAGGACACCTTACACTGAGGTTCACTGGTAGTAACTGATTAAGACTCCTGGTACATTTGAAGTCAGTATCAGTAACAGTCAGTGGTGAGAACTGTAATGTTTCTGCTTGCTGAGGCATGAAAGGACTCTCTTGCTCCTAAAGGACTCTCCTGTTCACTAAACAACTTTCCAAAGGTTGTGTCTATAAACAGGACACTGAAGTGCGATTAGAGCCCAATCCCTACAGTAGAAAACATTGGAATGGGAGACGACAGTCACTGCAGAAAGAGAAATTGAGCCACTAGAAAAAGTCTTGATATTGGTCTATTTATTTTGATAACTGAGAAATAATTAAACAACAGAAAGCTGAGTATGAGTCAGCAGTGCCCTGGCAGCCAGGAGGGACAGCTGTGTCCTAATGCTGCACTCAGTCACAGCATCCTCAGCCCAGCAAGGGAGGGGATTGTCCTGCTCTGCTCTGCACTGGGGCAGCCTCACCTCCAGTGCTGGGGGCAGTTCTGGGTGCCACAGTGTAACAAAGACATTGAACTGTAAGAGAGTGTCCAAAGGAAAGCAGTGAAGATGCTGAAGGACCAGGAGGGGAAGGATTTGAGGTCACTTGTTCTGTTCAGCCTGGAGGGGAGACCTCACTGCAGTTAAAACTTCCTCCTGAGGGGAAGTGGAAGGGCAGGCACTGATCTCTTCTCTGTGGTGACCAGGGACAGGACCTGAGGGAATGGCCTGAGGTTGTGTCAGGGGAGTTTTAGGCTGGATATTAGAAAAAGGTTCATCACCTAGCAGGTGATTGGGCACTGGAACAGGCTTCTCAGGAAGTGGTCACAGCACCAAGCCAAGAGTTCAAGAAGAGTTTGGCCAATGCTTGCAGGCAGAGGGTGTGGTTTGGGACTGGTCCTGTAGGATCAGGAGTTGGATAGGATGATCTTTATGAGTCCCTTCCAATTCAGCTGATTCTGTGAAACAAGGGGGAGGCATTGAGCATGGAAGTCAGGCTTGAGTAAATACTGGCTAGCTCCATTATTAGCTTATAAAGCTGGCATTTTAAATAATAGATGAGAGACTTCTGGAATACACACACACTGAACTCTGATTTAGACTTAAAGGTGTTTCAATAACTGGAGAATTTTTGGAAAAGGTTTCTAGTGTACAAGGAAGCTAAAATGGGGAAGAGATGAGAGGTTGGTATAAGTAGACAGACTTCCTACAGCAACAGAGATGCATCTACAAACAAGTTGTTTTTCTGTTTCAACACCCACACTAACCACCAGTGTGTTTCCTGTGAAATTGGGAGAGACAAAATGGAATGTGCTCATCTAGGAATCAAGAGTATAACAACCCCACCTTTTCATAAGGGGGAAATTGCTTTAAAAAATAAAAAAAAATAAATTTCTTCCAATACTCTTACTTGTACAACTTACCGCTTGTTCCTTTGCATGTTCTCAAGGGTCTTCACTTTAAAGTTGAGATGAAATCCTTTCAAATGCAAGAATTTACACACACACATGCATATATATGTAAAACATGGAGTGGCATAGCCTAATTTGACAGTTAAAACCAGAAAATTTCGAAGTTATTCATTTGTCTTTTTCTTCCTTATCAGCCAAGATATGAGATAAGAATTCAGTCACTCCTGCAGTAGCTTGTGACACCATTACTGTGATAAAGGGGGCCATATTTTTCTTTGAGTTTTGCTGGTGTCAGGATCGAGTCTCTGATCTCTGTTTGGCAGATAACGATAAAAGCTGAGCTTGTTTCCAAATCTATTTTAATGTATTCTCTTTGTAAAGCAGGATTTTATATTTGATTTTCAAAACTTCACTTCAGGTCACCTTTAAATGCTATTTTGATGATTTTAGAAAGCCAAAGTCTTTTACACTAGGCTTCTGTTAAAAGTTTAATACAGAGATTCATGATTAGTCTTAAAAGAATGATCACATGTTACTCAGTTTCACGGATGTGTTTTTCGTTTATGTGTAACTTATTTTTATTGAAGTGTAAGTAAAACATTTATGTTATGCATTTCAGCTAAATCTTGTATGAAGTTGACTACTTTAAAATAATTTTTAAGAGCCCAAACTGTTTGACTTCCATTTTTTTAAGTCTTTGTATACCTGCATAACAGTGTTTTGCTCTCTTACCAGAGTTTTGAAGGTACCATTGTGTGGGAGAGCCAGGATCTTCAGGGCTTGGTTTCAAGAAACCTTCATAAAGTGATGGTGAATGATGGAGGAGGTGTTTTCAGAGTCATTACAGTGAGTCCCCTCACCTTCCTTTCCGCTGTGTTTCTATTTTTCCTATAAGTGTTGAGAATTTAGTGTTTTACTTTCCTGTGTTTCCCTATGTAAATCATTAATTCAGTTGGGCTTCTCCTTTTGTCTCAGAAGAGAAGTTTTGCTTTGCCTTCTTGCAAAAAAATTACACTTGTAAGTGGCATTTTATTTTGAAGGGAGTAAAGCTCTCATTGTTTTTGTCAGATGTGAAGCATTATCAGTATATCAGAGATGGCAAAATGTGGATCAAAAATCCTGTGCTAAAATCCCAACTGATGGGATACTGATCTGGTTTTTTGCTTTTTGACAGTGTGTCTCTTTTTGTGTCAAGTTGTTGCTTGCCTAAACATCCTGTGTAGTCATAATTTGGCCAGAATAATTTTGCATTTTGCTGTCAATTTCGAAGCTGGTTTTCTGGAAGTTTCAGTGGTACTGCTAGTTTTGGGTGAAACTTTAAAAAATGCCGCAAAACTTTAGTTAAAAATCTTAGTCTTAGTCTTTCATGGCATATTGTGTGATTCTGGGGGTGGTCTTGTGCAGGTCCAGGAATTGGACATCAGTAATTGTTGTGGGTCTCTTCCAGCTCAGGATATTCTGTGATTATTCAGGTGCATAAACCAGCAGAGCTTTAAATTAATTTCATTCATAGTTGCCAGAAGACCTCACACCTTAAAATCAGAGGGAAAACACATCAATAATGAGAGATGAATAATTTATTAATTTCCATTAATCTGTTCCTAACAGGCAGGAGAAGGATCACTGCCACATGAACTCACAGAAGGCGTGGAGGGAATAGCAGGTGGTTTTATCTACACTATTCAAGGTAAGTCCACAAAACGCAGCATGACATTTGATGTTTTGGTGAAATAAGTAATTTAAATTACACTTTTGAGTATAATTTGTGCTGTCTCCATGAACTTAAGTCACCCTAGGTTTTCTTTTAGTAGAAACATTTTCTTCCTGGCTCTTCCCTGCTTAAAGTCAGTGTCCCGATGTGGTTCCTTTGCTTGCCTTTTGTCAGCCACTCCAGTTGATTTGCATCCCTTTGTATTTTTATCTAGACTCCCTTGGGTTTTTGTTACCCAAAATCAAGTTCAAAAGTGTCATGCAATGAAATCTTTTCCTGTTATTTTTCACACTTTTTTACAGTTCTGCTGAAGTTAGAGGTACTGTATCACAATGTTTAATATGGACCAACAGTTTCTGTCCCTGTTGTTCTTTTACACCTATTTCAGCAGAATGTTCAGAGATTTTATAGGAGCCCTTTCCAGTTTCTAAGATTTTGGCCACATAACACTGGAGTTGATGTGTTTTTATTGGTCCGTTATAGCCAACATAAGCAGTGACTTTGAGAGTGTTATTGCTGTGTTTTTGTAGATAGGCCTGGCAGATATAATTGGGCAGTCCTGTTGTCCTGCCATCTGTGTAGGAGCCTGAATTGAGGTGTGTGCTAAAGCCCTTCCATCTTGTTTGTCAAACTCTTCTTCAGTACCACAAACTACCTCCTTATCTGCAGTATATTTTTAGCTTTTACCTGCAGTTATGTGATGTGGTTCAGCAGGGACCATCTACATCAAAGCAATGCCTGTTTGATTATATTTAGCATAGCATTGTTTGTGTGTTTCTTTTTTATGCTAGATACATATACTTAGGAGTAATTGACAGTGGCCTTTTTATTCTATAGGTAAGAGTAATAGTGAAGTCCCAAAGTGTTCTTTATATTAAGGAACCTTAAAAAGTTGAATTCTTTCATTACTGAAAAGGAAGAAAATACTTTTTTACTTTAAAATTTTAGTGTCAGGCCTCATGTAAAAATGTATTTCTTTGTTGTTCTCCAACTTCTACCATTTAGTAGAAATCTTAAAATTAATTGCAGGATTTTCATAACCCTGTTAATTTGAATGCTTCTTCAGATTCATTTTGTCAGTGTGTGTCCTGTATGATCCAAGAGAAATGTGAAATAATATGTAGATGTGCATCATTGTTTAATAATGGGTGGTGTTTCTTTCAGAAGGTGATGCTCTTCTAAAAAGCCTCCATACTCGCCCAGAAAGGTTTACAAGTCACATAAAAAACCTTGAGAAAGAAGATGCTTTATTGAAGGAAGAAAGCAGTACCTATGATGACATTGTTTTTGTAGATGTGATTGACACTTACAGAAACGTTCCCTCCAAACTGCTGAACTTCTACCGATGGTAAGTTGAAAAGAAAGTGTTTTCTTATTTTCTCCTAGGAATGGTGCTGTTTGTAGTGCAAGATGATCCAGCAGATTGTGTTCCTTGATGGTTCCATGAAATACATGCCTTATGTGATTTACTTCATTAAGTTGCATTTCTCTCTCACAATTTTGTGTGCCTGTAGTGAGTAAAGTGGCAGTGCCTATAGTTTTTTGAATGCTGAGCCTTTGGTGCCTCAAATCAGCACAAGCTGGCAAGACAGGCTTCTGCTCTAAGAGTCCAGGTGTAAACATTTTAATTTCTCCTCATAATTTCTTTTCATTTGTATCTAACTGAAAACTAGCAGTTTAAGTATTTTCAAGGATGGCTTTTGGCCAGTTTGTGTACTTACTCAGTGTTTCAGTTTGTGGCCATTGCTCCAGTCCCATAATCATCCTGATGGGCCTTTGCTGGACTCTCCACTCCGTATGGCTGTGTCCCTCCTGCACTGAGGAGTCTAAGACTGCACACTGTAGTCCAGATGTGGCCACACCAGTGCTGAGTGGAGGGGAAGGATTGGAAGCTTGTGTATAAGGGGGACAGAAGACCGATAGGAAGAATATTCATGGTGCAATGCATTGTCTGTGGTGAATCCAGAAAGTTTCTACCTCTAATTTGCAGTGATTTCCATTACTCTGAGACAATTGTTTCAGTTAATTGATGCTGCTGTGGAGTAAGAAATATAGCTGACAGTTCTAATTTAACCAAAATTCAGTTTAGTTGCTTGCAAGATTATACACTTACTTCACAAATTCCATGGCTATGAATGTAACTGAAAAATTGAACCATACTTTCAGTTCTAAAAGGTTTTGAATTTCAAGAGTTAGATCTTTGTAATAATTTCTTACAGATTAGCAATTTTTCAAGATTTAGTAATAAAAGGCTTTTAAAAATACCCTTCTTGTTATAAGAAGTTACCCTTACAAACGTTTGTAACCAACCCAGCCAGAATCCCTAGAATCTTAAGCTTTTTTGATTATTTCATGTGTGTCACATTCAACTATTTCAGACAGGCAAAGATAACATCTTTCATATTTGAAGAGTGCATTTACAGAGAAAGAGTATGTACAGAGTTGTTTCCACAGATGTTTTTTACCACCTACCACCTTCTCATTGCCCTTGAACTGACTGTCTCGTACTGAAAGTCAGCTACTGACGCGTAGCCAGTGGCTTTTAACAGCTGTGCTGCCATCAGCATCAGGGATTCACATCTTTCTGAGGTCAGCACTGCTTAAGATGGTCTCATTAGTAAATCCACCATCTGTCCTGGAGAACAAAACTTCAAATTTGTTTTCTTCTGCTCATACACAAATCCATGTTTGTAAGATCATCATAGTATACAGCTGCATCTCCTTTGAAGGACAAGCAGTCAGCCTTGGTCAATAGAGAAAACATGTAAAAGTCAAGGGTAGGAAAGACATTCCTTCCCTATTGCTTCCGCCCTGCATCCCAAAAATCCCCTTGCAGAGTATATTGTCTGTAGTTTGTGGTGTGCAACTCAGCATCTCATCACTTTTCTTTTTTGGCTACAGGACAGTTGAATCAACGAGTTTTGACTTGTTGCTGAAGACGGATGATGACTGTTACATTGATTTGGAAGCTGTTTTTAACAGGATACTGCAGAAAAAATTGGACAGGCCAAACATTTGGTGGGGAAAGTAAGTTGTCTTTTAAAATTATCTTTAAGAGATAGATACTATTTCTTTAGTAGATGGTTTAGTGATTTAAATCTGTTTTCATGTGGGTTTCCCTCCTATGCTTAAGGAAGCCAGTTGTAAAAAGCAGCATGTGTTAGAACTTTGACTCTCAGAATCAGAAATCAGTCCTTTACAATAACTTTCCAGAGTATGCCTTTACAATGATTTAAACTTGCTGAATATCTTACCTGGTTTTAAAATGTATTATAGACATCTTTGTCATAGTACTTAAGTAAATAAGAATTTTCCAGCAATACAGTGAAGTTAAAAGGAAAGTATTGTACAGAACTATAAATACTACTTTTTGTGATGTCAGTATGATTTTTCTGGTGGGCTTGAGGAAGCGGGGTAAAAAGGAGAAACAAAATTTCTGTTAGGGTCTGCACTTTATTGTAACATTTGTGAATTTCAGGCATTGCTACCCATTTCTGCTCTTTGAAATAGTAGATCTGATTAATAAATTTTTGAGTGAGCTTCTCCAGCCTGTATTACACTTGTGAATCAAAAGAAGAATCAAAATAGCCCATATCTTCCCTTCCATCCATGGAATGCATTGCAGCTTTGGTATGATATCCAGTATAGCAGAAGCTCAAAATGGTACAATGTGCCTTCCTGTTGCCCTCTGCTCTGGAAGAAAAAGAAGCCTTTGCTGCCTTGCTTCACAAATCTGGTCCTGCCTGTTGCTTACTCATAAAGTGATTTAATAAGTGTGTGAAATAGTTGGTTATCTTGTGATTATCTCAAAGATCTGTAGGGGTGACATCTTGGAGTGTAAATTCTTTAATAGTCAACAGTCTTCAGGTCAGGCAAGTGTGACATGTAGGGAGTAACACTGAAATAACTGTGGAGGTATGAAACAATTATCAAAGCAGATGCTTGCCAGTCTGGAGAGGGTTGAACCCTTCATGCTGTGATTCAGTGAAGTGGAAGATACTGAGTCTAAAGTGAATTCAGGTATCAGATGGGACTTTTATTTACTTTGTGCTTTAGCATGTCAGCTTCTGTTGAGAATTGGCAGAATCTGATGACATATCTGCCACTCAGCTGTAATTCCTCCCTTTCAGGGGTGTTGTCAAGAGGTGACAATTCTTAGTAGCTCACTGAAGCTTTCAGCTGCTTGTGCTCATGACTGGAAATCAGCAATGCTGAACCTCTTTGTAAAATGGGGAGACCCTGCTGCATTGACAGAGTTGTGTCTCTTAGCTGTGAGTGCATGAGGTGTTTGTGAGGCCAGAGGAGTGCAGTAGCAGCTTGTTCCCAAGCAGGAAAAGCAGGATGCCTCACTGGGCAGTTTGACAGGGTCCATAGCACTGCACAGCACGGTAGCGAGTTCTGCCATGCCTGGAGCATGTGGGGAGACTGTGCTGACAGAGACTGCTTCCTGCAGGATTGAATATTCCTCTAGGAGTGAATAAAGCCTTCCTTAGAGAACACCACTGCCAGGAAGAGGTGTTTTTTTGCAATTCAGTGATGGCAGCCTTTGAACAAACATCTTTGTTGAGCTTCATTTGGAAAACAGCTTAGTGAAGGTACATACTGCTTCCTGTTTTTTAAGCAGCCACTATTTTTAACAGGAAAATGGGTTGCATAACATTGCTATCTGCATGCCTGCTGGAGGCACTGCCTTTGTGTCATGTTGATTAACCAAAGGGGTTAATTAGCAGAACACAGATGTGCCTTTTACAAAATAAGTAAGGATGTGTTTGCTTACCTAGTTCAAAACCCAACAGCAAGTTGCAAATGCTGAAGACCTGACTGTCAGTGTTGCTTTTGTTTCTGTTTTGAAAACTTCCTCTTATTATCCAAGATTGAGGCCAAACAACAGCTACAATTTTAGCTTTGTGCCCTAGAGAAATAAGACTAGGCATTATAATTAGGATCACCTGCTTCTTCCTCTCAATTGTTTGTTATCAGTGTACTTCAGTTGTTATCAGTGTTCATAGGTTCCACAGAGGACTCTCTATAAACATCTCATGTCTAACATGATCTTCAGTTTCAGACTAAATTGGGCAGTTGATCGAACTGGGAAATGGCAAGAACTGGAGTATCCAAGTCCTGCATATCCAGCCTTTGCTTGTGGGTCTGGCTATGTCATCTCCAAAGACATTGTGCAGTGGCTGGCAAGCAACTCTGAAAGATTAAAAACGTACCAGGTAATAAAGATTAGTTCAGTTTTTCTGTGTTAAAGTGGTCTGGGGAACAACATGTACTGTGTGAGTCAGAGAGAACATTGCTCAAGTGTTAGTATTGAGTTTCCCTGGCTTATGTGGGCTTTTGCCATCTTTTTGGTTGCTATGCTTAGTGCTTGTTCTAGGTCAAAGCACAGATGTTTTGGACTGAGAACCTCTGGAGCTGTAATCTTGTTTTTTGTAGTCTGTTTTTGTAAAAGCAGTGTATTATCATAGGAAAGGTGGGAGCATTATTTTAACACCTCTGCAGTAGTCTGGTGTTGGTTTTTGTAATTACCATTCTTTTACTGCTGGTAGATGATGCAACTTATTCCAGGCCACAGTCATGCTTTATGCTTTCTTAGTGCTCATATCTGTATTTTTTATTTTCATGTGTCATCTCAGGGTGAAGATGTGAGCATGGGCATCTGGATGGCAGCTGTAGGACCCAAGCGATATCAGGTAAGTCTGAAGGAATTGTCTGACCTTACAGAAAGGGGACATGCCTGCTGTTCCAAGTAGCATAAAACAGGAGAAATGTTTGTTTCTTTAAAAAGGAATTGAAATAATCATTAAAATCCAGAGGGGAAAAAATCTTTTAAAGATGTATTTAAAAGGAAAAGCAGGAAACTGCCACAAACCACCTGCAGACTCCATCCCTACCCTCAAGTTCTCTGAACAGGTCTAGCAGATCAGTTTGGGACCTTTGTGTGTGACGTTTGTCTCTAGGATCACTAAACACCTGGTTTTTGGAAGTGAAGATGGTTGGAGACTACATACTTTCTAAGAAAAACTATTGAAATGGTTCTCTCTCTTAACAGGATGGTCTCTGGTTGTGTGAGAAGACGTGTGAGAGTGGCATGCTGTCTTCCCCCCAGTACTCTCCCCAGGAACTGGGAGAGCTCTGGAGATTAAAGGAACTGTGTGGAGATCCATGTAGATGTGAGGAAAGATGATGGACTTGCCTTGAAAAACAGGGTAGTATATAAAGATCATGGAAAAGTGTACATTTGGATTCATTTCTGGAACAGTAAGAAATATTAAGGTACCTTTTAATGTTGGGTTTCAACTAAAGTATAACAATATTTGCACATCCCTTTTGATAATTACAAGTGGACTGATACTATTCGTTTTCTATAGTACAGATGTTGATCAAACAAAAACCAAAATGTTCAAGATTAAAAAAAATCCTTTTTATATAAAGTCAAAGACCTACTTGTAATTAATAAATGCACATAAGAATGCCAACTAGCCTGTCTTTTGTAAATTAAAGCACTACTGCTTTGACTCAGTATAGGGCTGTTCCAGGATCCTGTGGAGAGTTGTGCTCAGCACCAGGACAGCTGATAAGTCTTGCTGCAGCAGGTTCTGTGCCGTCTCATCTGTGCAGGGATGGGGACAGCCAATGAGCAATGATTTGTGATTAGTTTGTTTGTACCATTGTCATTTTAGATAAAAATAAAATCAAGGTTTGCTTATACCAAATCTTCAAGTACTGCAAACTTGGCCTGATACAGGAGGGATTTCTGAGAGCTCACTGTGTTACTAGATATGAATCTGAGGTGACACATGTGAAAGTAAAATAAGACTGAGGAACAGCACGCTAAAGATTGTAAAATATATAGCAATGCCTTGCAGTGTGCTGAGAACTTCTTTATAATGTGGTATGTTAACACTGTAGGGTAGAAGAAAGGTCTGGCAGATTTTGACCCTAATCATCTAAGGTAGATACTTCTAAAATTTCTACTGGGTTTTGTTCACTTTAAGGTCATTGGATGTAGATGAAAGCAAAGAGCAAGTGGCCTCTCAGTGCAGCACTAATCTTGTCTTGTCAGCAAGAGACACACAACTGAAGAGATCACAACTGAACCCTGTACTCGGTTCAGTAGAACAAATCCTCACCACTGCTGGGGGAAGGCAGTATAAAATCTTGGCAAAAGGGTGACCTTGAGTTTTATTTAATTGAAGCATTTAAGCAGTGTTTGGTATCTCTCCAGTAGTACAAATGAGCAGATGTTTTCATGGAGGCTGACAATCAAGTTGAGAAGCTGAAAGAAGTTGTACAGCCCTCTGGTGCCACGTGTGAAACTCATATTCACCTGTATGTCTGTTCAGGCACAGGCTGTCCATGTGTCTGTCTGTCTTCCACAGTTCCTGTGTCAGCTTTTCCTTCAGTCCAGCAAGAGAGTCCCTTCTTACCACCGTACTAACACACAGTCTCCACTTTCTATTGAGTAAAACTGCAAAGGCTTTAAGTCGTTGTCTAGTTCAACTTCTTTTCCTTCCAACTAGAATAAGAAAGCAAAACCAAAAAACTTAATCAGACTTCAACTGAAATCCCTTCATGTAAACCAAATAGCAGGCAGTTGCAGTCAGGGAGAATCTGTCATACTACAGGAATGAAATTAAATCCTAAATTACAGCATGAAGACAGCCCTCCTCAAGTGAAATGAATTTCTTTAGATAGTATTTTAGAACATGCTATGGACCTTTAGCAGCATGAAATACTTTGTTGTTGAATACCTGTTTTTAACTCACTTTAGAACTTTCATAGGACAATTTCAGTTCAGAACCAGGAATTTTAAATAGGCGATACAGCAGTCCTTTGACCTTCTGAATAGTCATAGACTCTGTTGAGGGAAGAGAAAGAAAAGTTATTAGAAAAATGCTGCTGCCACTGAGGTGTAGCAAAGTATCAGTGTTTCACTTTACTTGCTTATAGCAACAGTGAAAGGCTGTGTTACTGCTTCAGTTCTAACACAGCAACATCTTCGGTACCTGAAACCATATCTGTTACTGTCAAGTGGAAAATGGTTTTAACCTCTGGGGGATGGGGCAGATGTGCTACTACAGATCAAGCACTTGGATCCCACATACCAAATTAAAGTGTTACTGCTTCATAATTTACCTTCTTTGAGTTTATATTTCTACATGCTAAACTAAGTGACCTTTGGGACACACACCAGCCAGGTTCTGACTACTTCCATCTGACAACTGTTCCTTGCAGTTTTCATTACCAGGATTTGGCTTTCCCAGCACAAGTAAGCAAATGGCACTGTGGAACTAGTGACATTCATAGGAATGGTATGGAGTTATTAGTCCCAAACACCTTGTCAGCAGAGTTATTTATATTATGAAGTCAGTTATAGGAAGGGGTATTTTTTGTAATGGATCTCGAATGAGTAGATGTAGTTTGTTCCAGAGGTGATACCTGTGTTTGCAATAGATAAACTCAGTATTTTGGTTGAACTTCTTTCGAAGCTTTATCTAAAGGCACAGCAATAGCGAGTTATTCCTGTAATACCACGCATTGTACTTAGACAAATATTTTTCTATCAAACATTTTTGTAAAAGCTGTATCTATCTGATTTTATGCAACTTGTGATAATAAATGTGATTTTTATTTTAGAATAAAGCTTGAATACTTCTTTTCTCTCAGACTTCATTCTGACACATCTTTCCAAAACATCATCTAAATTTAGAGTGGTCTTATTCATTCTAATCTCACTACAGGCACTAAAACTTCAAAAGACAAATTTGATGAAGGTCAGAACTAGATTTCTGACTTCCTGTATGGGATACTAGACCTCAATATCTAGATTTATACACTATGTGGTTGCCTCTTAAGACATCATGTTCTGGTTACTTGGTTAACACATGCACTGGATTTTGTCCCTGTTAACTGGCCTTTAATTGCCTCAGCCACATTAATCAAGAAACCAGCAGCAGAGGTCGTAAGACAAGCATCAACTTTCCATCTTCAAGCTGGACTGAAAGTAAGTATGAAGGCCAGAAGAATAATGACTTTTTCAAACAATTTCTGCCTTTGTCATTTCTTTATATGACAGAGGAAAAGCTTTCAGGAACTGCCAAAGCCAGAGGCAGCTGCCATTCTTTAATACAGTTGTTTGAAAAGGAGCAATGAAACAACTGCTTGAACATAACTCAAGACTTCTTACCTGGTAGTTTTTTCTCCACTGGCTTCTGTTCGGGTTTCTCAGGACACTTAATTGTCAAAGCTGAAGGAAGAAGGGTGAGGCATTAGTGAAAGAACAATAAGCCCTATTCTGGCAGAAGCATAGTCTTTCTTGGTCTGTTTTTATTACAAATTGTTCCCCTTAGCTCAGTCTGATCTCTCAAAAATTAGGAGGTAGCCTGCATCTGAACAGTTAAGATAGCATTTAGTTATTATCTGAATTAATTAAAATAAGCAAGATATATTAATCTTTGATAAATTATTGTAAAAGTGACTCCCTAACGCTTAAAGATGGGATTTTTTGGTCAAAATGAGTATTTACCTAAAAATGCTTAATTTCTATTTCATGTTTTAAAAATAACCTGCAGCAGAATGGAAATTGCTTATTCAGTTTAAAACAGGCTTTTGGTCCTCTCAAAAGCACCATATGAAGACTTTTAAAGGACATTATTAGCCTAATTATTTTACAGAGATTAAAACACTTATCCTTAAAAAAAGGCTTATATTATGTCTAGCCAACAAGATTCCTTGTTCTATTTAGTCCTCCACCTAAATGCATTAAAATGTAATGCTTTAAAATACAGGTTTGCCCATAGTTCTTCTATGAACTGGGAAAGACAGCTACATGAATTTGCAAGTCCGGGATGTAAGCTAGATTAAATATGTAGACAACCCTAAATACCAAAGCTACCCATATTTTGCTTGTCTATCGTGAAGTTAAGAAGTTATAAAAAAATTAATATCAGAAAACAGTGCAGCTGTCAAGATTAAAACCTGAGATGTCTTCTGTAAAGAAGCCACTCACACTGTCAGAATGGAGTATCAATAACCTTTGTTCTCCATTAAGTCTCAGTTGAGAAAATCATTTGGCTTGGGTTCAGGGGGAAAATGAGAGCACAGAATCAGGTTTCCAGTCAAACTCACTGAGACAGTTCAGAAAAGTAAAATTACAATGTGGAACTTTCTGTTCTCCCATGTACACCTAGGAGACACTAAGCTCATAAAACATTCTAAATGCAGAAGGAACAATTTTGACCATTTCTGGCCTCTTACTCAGGAGCTGATTTTTCAGAGTCAAAGGCTGTCGTCCCTTCAGTTCTCCTTCTTCAGGTGCTCCATATTCTGTTGGAAGAAAAGTGCATGTAGAGCCCTTCAAAGATTAAAACTCAAGACCTAAGACCACTGAGGTGCAGGATCAGGCAGGAGTTCCCTCAGAACAGACATGGTAGTTACTGCACCACACAGTGCTGCAGACACAAGCCTCATTCAGCTGCTGCAGCATTCAGGATGTGGGGATGCTGCTTAACATTCCCACTGCTGAGAGCCACTGCCTGCTCAGCAGCAGTGGTGGAGGGGATGCTCACAGGTGCTGGGAGGGAGTTCCTGAAGCTCACAGGCAGGGAGCCCGAGTTCCTGAAGCAGCAGTGCCCCAAAGGGTGCAGTTCTGCACAGCTGCCCCACAGGAGCCAAAGCCCACTGGCACACAGGCTTGCCAATGGATGGGCTTTCCTAAGGCTGTAGCAGCACATGGAAAAAGGACCAAGGGGAAGAAAAATTGAAAACAGATCAAACCAGTGATGCCACAATGCCAGAGGTGAGGAAATGCTGTTGTACTCTGCTTGTACTTACTAAGACAAAGTGTTGGGTATCTGGGATGGGCAGCAAGAAATTCTTCACTTGGTTTGTTTTTCTCTGGGTTCCAGTGCCCACCAGCTTCTAGCCAGGCCTTTCCAAATATTTTGCGATAATCAAGCTCTGCTCCTCTTCTTTCAGCAGGAAGGATCTGTACTGACACAGGAATGGCACATAATACAGTTATATAACTTTCCAAAGATTAAAATCTAATCAATGCCACAGACTCCTTGGTCTTATTTGGTGTTCAGTATGTTTTAATGCTGCCAAGAATTTAACAAACCATGTCTCCAAATACTGACTGATCCACATATTCAGTGCATTTTAGAGCCATTGAGAGTCTTAAAGCTCTCTCTGTGTGCTCAGCCATAAATGAATATATAAGCAAAGATTTTGCTCTATATGATGATGCAAGGATGTTTTCTGTAGTAATGGATCAGATGCTGTTTCTGCTCTCCTTTATGATGAACATTTGCTCAAAGCTTGATTTGTTGTGGATGATGGTATTTTTCTATTGCAGAAGGCAAATGTTGGTATTGCTATCACTGAAACAGATCTGCCTATGCTGCTCTTTCTATTTTTTTTAAGAGTATGGTTTTTGTTAACAGTCCTGCAACTTCAACACAATTCAGGTACTGAGAAAAAAAAAAACACCATTGACCCATCTTGTCCAAGTCCCCACTGAGTTAGCAGTGCTCACAAAGAGGGCTCAGCCTTGTAGCCCTGCTGACTACTCCACTGACAAGGTGATGGACTAGTTGGCACTTTTCCTGCACTCAATCAACAACTCAAAACAATTCCTCAGGCAATGATTTAAAGTTTTTGCCAGACTCATGCAATTTCTTGAAATACCACATACCTCACAGTTGTTCAGAACCTCCAACTGACTGATCTTGGCAATAATGAGCTGTATCAGAGTCTCTGGGTTCTTCTCTGTGTCCATGAAGGGGTTGTTGTTACACTGCAGTGCCCGCAAACTTGGCAGTTTATCAAGCTCATTGATAGATGACCACTGAAATGGAAGGGAAGAGTCTTTTGAGGAAATATACTTCATTTCAGAACAATACCTGGTAACACTGACTTTTCCTGTACAACAAACATGACTGGAAAAATTCTTTTGATCATCAGACCCAAGTACTCGGATCCCGTTCATTTAGCAAAGGAAAGAACTGCACTCCATTTAATTAAAAATCAAAACAAGGAATTAGTCAGAATTACAGATCATTAGAATTCTGTGAGAGGAATTATGAGGTAGCTGCCATAATAGTTTTAACTGTTTAACTGTTAAGAAATGTTTTCACGTTTTTAAATTATGCCTCTGTATTGACCAAAGTGTTCAACAGTTACCTCAGAATCTTACACATACAATCAAAGAAAATTTAAAAAAGAAAACTTCAAGTTACTCTTAAACAAAGATACATTTATTATAAAATGTGAAACCATCACAGTCTAACCTACCTGTGAAATTTTATTGTCATTTATTGCAAGGCGTTTTAGCAAAGGAAACATTTTAGTCTTGCATCCTAGGAAAAGAGTAACAAGAAAACAGTGAAAACTTAAAAATAAAGAGAATTTTAAAACTATAAATAAATTACTCCTTTTACATACCAAATCCAGCATCAGGAAAGTGTATAGAAGATATCCCAGTGTTTCTAAGTATTAGCTGTTCTAATCTGAAATTTAATAGATAACAATGATCACTGTATGTGGCACAGGAGGTTTTTTGCAAAGAAATACAACCTATTTCTTTTTCTTAATAAAGATCTGCAGCTTTTGATGTAGTGCAGCCTCACTTACAAATGAAAAGCAGCCCCACAGACAGCACCCAGACTTCTAGAGTGTTCAGGGAGTAAAATTTTCAGCGAGTAAGTGCAACAATTTCAATCTTTCAGAAGGCTCCTGGATTTAAAATGTGTGATTTTCTAAACGATTTTTTTAAAATAGCCTGTGGCTATTGAAAATCATGGCTGCTGTTTTGGTGTACAGGGAAAGATGATAATTCTGCAAATTAGCAAAATGTGGTAAATCACTTTCATTTCATAAGTGTATAATGAAAACCTAATAACACACAGCTGAAGAATGTGTTATTATACAACAAAAGCGAGATTATATTAAAATAGCTCAACTAAATAATGCAGTTACTCTTCTCAAGAGGGCAAAATGCCTCTGCTTCAAGATCTCATGAATCTTTCATGCAACATCAATACTATCATATTTCAGCCAACTAGGACTATGGAGATGAATATCTAGGACAAAGACTTTCCAGCAAACTTGTTTACAGCTACCTGGGGAGCTGAGCTATTAGATGCAGCTGATTTCCATCCAGTAACTGGTTGTCTGAAAGGTCTAGCAACTTCAGGGTCTGCAGGACATTATCAGGCCTGATACATTGGAAAAAACAAACAAACACAGAATATTTAAAGTTATTGGCCAATGAAAACACTATTTTCCTAAGTATATAATTGCATGCACGTAATTGTGCACATTTCTGAATGTTCTGAAGTACATCATGTGAAATTTGCATCAATTATTGTCGTGGTGATATAAATGTTACAGGAATGTAACTTTATGTGCTATGTAACTTCATGGTACATCAGTGGCTAACAACTGGCTGACTCATGTTACTCACCTTTCCAAAACTGTAATATTATTAGAAGAAAGGTACAACTCTTCAAGTACTGGCCATCCTTGAGCACAAAGAAGAACCTAAGAGCAGAACTTTATTTAATATAACAAAAGATGGGAAAAATATTTCAGAAATTATATTTCATGCAAATTTGCTCTGAATGTGTTCAGAACAAGCTATGGCTCCCCAAACCAGAGGAACAATTATTAAAGATTTCCTAGTCTTCCCTTTCTTCCAGATGGCTCTCCTGTGCCTGGATCTACCAGTACAGATGATATCAAAGGGATTCTGCAGCCACAGGACTGTAAGTGCCAGGCTTGTGGCCACCCTCACAGCTGAGACTGGAAACTGAGATAATTTATTCAATGAATTGGAGTGACCAGGTTTTCCCTATGATGAGGTGAGGAATTGGCTGTACAAACTCTATATATGCTCCAGAACCAGCTAACACACACACTTCATCATGTCTGACAGAATACTTTTTAATATCTTAATTTATCAGAGCTTGAAGCCTTTTCTGTCTTGGGACTGTGCCAGCCTATAACCCACTAAAAGCCAAGAATTGCATTAATTCAACACATCCTGAAGTTTTCACGTTCTCTAAAGAAAATAAATCAATTCAAAAAGGGCTACAAATTGAACAAAGATACTTTTGGTTTAGATCTTATGCTCCGAAATTGCAGATATTATTTTACTTTACACAGTTTGTTTTTTTCACATTTACAGGAGGTAACAAAACTTTTAAAAATAAACACTTATTACAAGGCAATACAAATTGCTGGCATAAAATAGTTCTGTATGTGATTGTGAAAGTGCCAAGTATTGTGCAGTTTTAGCACATGGAGTTCCATAAGTACTGGAACTGATTGCTTTTCTACAAATTTGTGCCTGTGAGTGGCAAATTCTTCTTTCCACTGAGTTGTTTTTTGGTTTTTTTTCTGGTGTATATTCTCCATAATCAAAGTAAGTGTGAGCTCATCCTGCTACTCTTTCTTTGGTTGGGAAACTTACAGGGGCTCTTTCATTCACCTACATTCCTTTTTAATTCCATTTTACGGGATTTAGTAGATAATAAATTGTTTTAAGCCCTCAACTCTTTCCAAAATGTGATTGTAACTGACTAAGGGATTCAAAGTTTTTGAGATGCAAGGACACAGACCAATGTGCAGCACAGTCACCTAAAGTTTGTTTTTGCAGGAGGTTACAAAGGCTACAAGCAGTGGAATTCAGAGATCTGGACAGCCCAATTCAACTGGTTTTGTGCACAGCTGACCCCTTCTCCTGTAATCATCCCATCCTATTCTCCCTGTCACAGCTGCACAAATCCATCTAGCTGCAGGTCTATGTAACTGACTCATAATAGATACCATGCCAAGGGTAAACACTTGATCTCCTCAAGAGGCAGTCTATGATTTGGAGCCCAACTACTTCACACCCAAAAATATGTAAAATCAACCTGCTGTCCTATCTGTAACACACAAACACAAATGTAACAACTTTTCCTGTTTCAAATTGGCAAGAGCAAGGAACATTGATATCTCATCTCTTTAATCTGATAGTGTTTCTCCATTTCAACAAGATAGACCAAAATAGTTATCCACTAGTGATGAAGAAATACAAGAAATCTGCAGAGTCAAGAGAAATGAGGGGCATGCTGAGTTACAGAAATTCCACCACAACAGCCCTGCATTGGGATGGATGGATGGATGGATGGATGGATGGGTGGGTGGGAGGATGGGTGGATGGATGGGTGGATGGAATAAAAAAACTGCACAAACCTGAAGTATCTGAAGATTTTTTAATAGGTTGCCCAAATGGCTAGAAAATTGCCAAATTATAGGTCACAGCACAATTCCAAGAAACTCAAATTGCCAAATTTCCAGCTACTGCTTAAAACAGCTTCCTCAGAAACAAAAGTACACAGATCTGACACTGAATTAACCCTCAGGAAAGACTGGGGCCTCATTGTGGATAGCTGATGGGGAGGTAACAAATACCCAGAGGAGAGGCACTGATGCCCAAAACCAGAAGAATGGAAATGCAAGAGTTATTGCAAAAGAAATAAAGATGAGAACAAGAAACAATTGTCACCATGTAAGTCCATGATACTCTTGTATCTTTAGTCTGTTTATCCCAGGAAGCAAATCGTTTAACTGGGGAACGCACAAAGAAGCTGAACAAGAATTAAAGCCATAAAACAGAGAATAGCTGTTCTCAATTGCTTTCATATAAAACATTGGGACTTACTAAATGAAATTATCAGACAGCAATATCAGAACCCAGAAAAGGTTAAATTGATGTTAAATGATATGTATAGCAAAATTTTCAAATGGGTTCTTAATACAGTTAGATAAATCGTGAAACAAAAAATCCACAAATATTAATTAGAGGTATATAGTCTTGAGCTCACAAATCCACACAATTCCAGATTACTTTCTCAGAAGCTCTTACCAAATGCTTACCCTTTGCCTAGAATTTTTCCCAACTACCTGCTGCTACTTGCTAGTGCCAGAAGCATGATCCTGCACTTCTGTTCTAACCCAGATTTTTCTTTTACCCTGTATAATAGTAGATTATATTATAAATATAAAATCTTAGTTTGAAAACAGAATCACAAATATAAGATTATGATTTAAATGCTGAATAAGAAAGAAAGGGTTTGGAGTCATAAATACAAATTCATTATACTCAAATGCATTAATTCAATTTCTAAGGCAATGGCTGCTAACTTTAAGCTATTTTACAGGAAATTTTACCCCCTTGAAAATTATATGTTATGTTTTGAACAATCAATCAACAATTCTACAGTAATAAGCTCTTTTACTGATATACTAATAATCTCAGAAGTATTTAGATATATGCAAATCATATACAAACAAAAGAATTCTTTTTGGAAACATGCTCAAGGCAAGTGAATGTGGAGCTATGTATTGTTGCATAACACTTAAGCATGTCCCTCTCGTGTGAAAAATACTTCAAAACAGAGGAACAAACTAAAAATAAATCCCAAGTATAACCATCTCTATGCCATATATTCTTACACATAACAGCAAATAATTTTGAAATGCTGTTCACCATTAAATGGTTCTAATTTTAATCCAAACATTCCTAAAACTTTTGCTTATATCCTCATCAACAATTGAAATGTATTTCTCATTTGCTTGGATTATATTCATTATTATTTTCTATCTAAAAGTTGACTTTTCAAGTAACCCCCCTCAGAGCTTAAGCAGCAATATTTTCAAGTGGTTTGTTTACAGAGTACTGATGTCAGGTACATGACTTTATTTTTCCTCTTTTGTTTGGCTGCCCTGGAACACCACTTCCAAGCACAGGCTTATGTCTCCCAACTTAGAGGGAATGAATTGGAACAAATTTATAAAACAGATTTTGGAACCAAAGATGTCTTCATGGCCAATGATGAATCATCAGCTAAAGCAGAGTTTAAAAAAAAATACAAAAGCTGCATCATTTTAAACTGCTCTGACTAAGCTGGGGCTTTCTCACTGCAATTTTGTTAGCCTTGGAGAACTCTAACCTGCCTGCAGCCATGGCTCCAACCAGCCTTTCAGTCACCCCATGAAGGGATGAAAGACAGCTGCTGGCAGGTGCCAACATTTTAAACACCACAATGCACAGATTTACTCTGATGAGCACTAGATGACATTTAAAGTGTTTGTAGCCACTTAATTCTTCCAATTCCCTTCACCATTCATATTGCTGCTACTCTGGAAGGAATATCAACTGTCCTGCCATAAATCCCACAGGCAGTTTTAAGAGGACAGTGAATGGACACTAAACAAAAACACAGCAGTGGCCTTCCTCTAATCCTGCTGCAAGACAAGAGAATGAAGAAGCTTCTTTCTACTCAAGCCCCAGTTTTGTTAAGGACAGCTCTTTCACTGGACAGCAGCTGGCAGCCGAAATCTGAAAAGTCATGTAATTTTACAATGCAGTACTATAAAATCTGACCTTAAGAAATCCAAATAACAGTTTGCAATTTAGAAGCCATTATAAGTAACATGACACTGAGATGCACTTCCTAAGCCCCATCTCTGAAAAAAGGCCCACTGCTAACTATAGCTGACAACAGGACTTCACTCCTAGTAAGATGTCACACCAAGACAGACTCATTTAAATGTGCACGTTTCAGTGCCTGAAACAAATCAGACCTTTGTTTTTCCTCTGCTCTGTGCTGCCAATAACCAGGCATCATGTGGTTCAAGAACCATCAGTATGGGCAAAGATACCAATCCACTCTCCTGCCTATGCAAAGCGATGCCAAAACAAGAATTTCTCATCATAAGGAAATATTTTCTTTCCATTTCCATTTGTTCTATCGCATGCAGAGTACAGGTAAATCTTCAACAGCTACCAGGAACCAAAAGGTTTTCTCTTACACAAACTTTGGGACACAAAGCTATATTGTACTCCAACTGCTTTATTTTGATTTGGCAATTTACAGATCTAGATGAAGTAAAATGTTTCTTATTAGACTCCTATGCCAATATTACTTCCTTCATTATGTAGGAAGTACATTAGCTAATATGCAACTAACACAGTTACCCCACAGCACCTTTTCTAAGGATGATTTGATTTCAGTAGAACCATTCAGTGCACAAATGTTTATTGTGCTTTCCTTGCCTCAGAAACCTAATTATACTAAATTTAGAAAAAATCAGGAAAGGCTATTACCTCTGTCCATGTTATTTCAGTTTGATTAAGGGCCAGAATCTTCAAGTTTGAAAATGCACTGGATGTAAAAGTTGATGTAGATGGAAATCTCATTTTGTTTTCACTGCATAAAAAGAATAATAATTTGCATAATGAATAATCTCATTTATTGATGTAATTAGTTTGGAGTTGCAGCTTAAAGAAAATTTACACCCTCCAAAAGTTAAAATCACTGCCAATATGTCACATATTTTAAAATATAATAAGATATATTTCTAGTTCTATTCAAACATACTCTTTCCTAATTTACTTTCCTGCTTCAGGAATGCATATTTATTCAAGAATGCGTATTTATTCATCTGTGGCCTCTTTCTCTTTCACTAAGTTTTGAACATAAAAAGAATGATTTTCATTAATATTAAATGAAACAGAGTCAGAGCTCAGGCTTAGACTCCTCAGTGTTGACTGAAAATGAAGAGCCTACATGACTATCCAGACCCCAGTAAAACAAAAATATGTAAAATCCACTCTCAATAGTTAAGTATCACTATAAAGAAGAAAAGATAAAGATTCTCAAATCTGCAGTCTTCAAATCAGTTTTCATTATTCACCCTGAAAGAGGTTTTTATTTCTTTTCTAAGGCCTAATCTACCTGCATATTCTCATAAAAATATCTCAGTGTAGTTTATAGTTACATACTTATGTAAAATTTCCACATAGAGAGCTGGTGAATGGGTAATCACTTTTATTCTTCTTCCAACATTCCATGCACAAAAAAAAAAAATCAGTAACAGATTTACCTTCTTTCTTTTTTAAAGTAAGCAGAAGGTCAAAACAATAAAAAACTGATCCTGTTTTTTATTCAAAACAAACTATGTCAGTTTGTAGTAGTGAGCATCAGATTCCAACATCAATCTCATTTTGTTTTCCATTTTTTTCACAAATAACTGTTGAAAACCCTTCAGTCTAGAGTACACTTCTCAACAATGATAAACTGAAAAAAATATTCCAGGTGAATTAACATAAATTCTCTGTATTCTCATGCACGCAGATAACAATAAATCATGATATGCTCTAGGCAAAGTTAGATTTTAGTACCCAGGTTGCAAACAGGTGTTCAGTGCTAAATATTTAAGAAAATGGAACACCTACAACTATTTTAAAAAGACATTTTTGTCACATTAGCAATAAGAATAAATAAAAAATCTGGTGATTTAGGCTACTACCTAATCCATTGTGTTACTTCACACCAGAAAATTATTGTGGCATGTGCCAATTACAGTGTATAGATGTGTGCTAGAAATGTTTTTTTATTTTGAAATTATTTTATGAATCTTCTTGTTTCGATAGAATTGGAGCTTTATTTTAAAACATCCCTCTTCCTTTTCCAATGTCATGATTGTACAAGAGATTTTCCCCTAGATCTGTCACTGTAGTCTTACCAGTTTCTTATCAGCATCACTTTAGGGCAGAAATAGACTAGGATTTGGAATAATTGAGGTTTGGTTAAAGCATTATGGATAATTAAGTTTAGTGTCAAGACATGGTTGGTTAAACAAAAGTAGGCTCCTAAATGCAGACTTGCTTGAGCAGCCAGAATGTATCAAGAATAATAAAAACAAAGATCAAGTCCTAAAACCTTGAAGAAAATGTTCTCCAGAACTTAGCTGTACACAGAAGCTGAACTCCTAGGGTTCTAGTCTTTTCTTGAATACAGATGTCAGAAAAATATAGTCCACACAATAGCCCACACCTTAAGTAGTTGCTTAAGAACAAGATTTAAAAAACATCAAAAAAGTATTAAAAACTTAGCTCCCATTAGAATGAGTCTTGTTGTATTCAGTTACATTTAGAAAGCTGAACCCTGAGCCTCTTGGTTTTTGTTCCTACCCCAAGGAAGAGAAACACAAATATGAATATTTATACCTGACATTAAGTGTTTCCAGATTTTGAACTTGAGAAGCAATAGCTATTACTGTCTCCCAAGATGAAATCAGATTTTTTGATAGGTTTATATGCCTCATATCTGAAATTTCTTGTTAAGAAAAATAAACTTATCTCCAAACTGAACTTCCTTTTTTCAGAATTAGAATTAGGGTTTCGTTTTGAATTAAAGAGAAATAGGTTACATTAAGGGATGTTACTGCTCAGTTACAGCAAATTTTATTTTGGTTTGTGATATGGAAATGGCTTATAGATTTATAAAAGAGCTTAATGATACAAATCCTCAAACGGATTAATTTCTATACTGGCAGGAACTCTTAAAAGTCCTTATAAATTAAAAAATAATAACTGCTTTGTTGTTTTGTAACATTGCCACTCCATGCAATGTACTAAACACATGATTGTTATATATTGGAAACCTGGTATCTACAGAACATATCAGTTCATTCCTCTATAGGCTTATCTATTCTATGGAATTTTTTAAAAAACTATTGCTGGAGCCTTCTGAAATTGCAGTCACAGTAACAACCTATGACTATACTTCTATTTTTATACACAATTTGCATTTCCTCTCAAAAACTGTAGGTGTCTGGCTTTTTAACTTGTTAACATTGCATTAAACTTCTAAATATAAACTTCAGTTTTATTATTTTCTTTAATAAAAGGATACAAGTATCATTCATTGGTGTAAACACTTGGAATGCTAAAGTGTGTACTTTATTTGTGGCATCATGCAATACAACAAAAAAAGGATACTGGCACATGTTCTCTTGATTTCCTCTTCCTGACCAGCATGGCTCACTGCACACTCACGCACTGAGATATCCACCAGTTTGTTCAGTTGTCTACATGAGAAAGAACATTCTGTTAGGTAATCTTCAAACAGAAATAGGTATGTTACATAAATGCCTGGGTTTTACAACTACATAACATCGTTTTCATGTGTATCTCTCCTTTGGAATTAGCAATGTGCAGATTACTACACTGCAGTGTCATTTGCACTCAAAAACAGATATCTCTATTTTTTGCCTTTACATCACTATTACAAAATAAGTCTGGTTGAACCACTGTTCCCACACCCCCCAAAAAACCTCATCCAACTAAAATAAGAAGTGGTAAAACAGATTAAATATAGCTGTGCAAATTGGAATTTCATTAGAGGTTTTAAGTTAAAAAGGTTTCTTGCAATATGTTTTGCACAAGCTTCAGAGTTATTTGGGCATTCTTTGTATCACTTACTGAAATTATTTTTGACTGCTTAGTATGCTGTGGGAGACAAAGAGAATAGTTGTGGAATATCAGCTCAGAAGGAGACTGCCACCTATTGAACTAATACTTCTCTACTGCTGGAGGCCACTAGAATGGCAATTCACTACACATCATTAAGTTACTTCCTTTCTTACCCTTCCAGGTACATGAACATGACATGAATTGATTGAAAAACATTTTCACTAGCAGTACAGTGACTTCTTGCCTTCCCTCTCTTGGTTACAAAGTCATTTGTGAATATGAGTAAACAAAGACTAAAAAACACTGTACAATACTAAGAAAGCATTAAAATACATCTATTTAAAAAAGACCACGCATGTGCATGATGACTGCCAATATCATGATAATTTATCTCTCATTTCTCACCAGATATCATCATCTGCTACTTTATGAAACCAGAATGAAGATTGTTAACACTCAAACATGACATAATCCCAGTTCTTATTTGTAAAAGCTGTAAATTGTGAATCCACAATCGGGAGATTTCTTGTCTCTTCCACCATAGTACAGTCTGGCTTGCTTTTAGACACATAACAATTTTATATGCATGGTAGTCACTTTCTTGCAGTTGAACTAGTACGTGACTGATCAATCACTAATAATGTATCTTAGATTTTCGTATATTCCACTTGCCTTTGCTGTTCTGCAACAGAATCCATGCCGACAAATTCCACGGTCTTGGTTCCAAACACTACTGTGTCCCCTGTCCCATACTGACCATCTTGCCTATCATTCAATCCGTACCGATCCTTTACTGCAGCAAGAAAATCTACTCCAAAATTTGCCTTGTTCGGCCGGATGAACGATCCTCCTTTAGGATGCCTAGAATAGAGCAGCCAGGAAAAGTTGAAATATAAAAAGTTATCGTAACAATGACTGACTAATTAATTACTGCTTTGAACAAAAGTACTGAGAACCAAAGAGTCAAAAAGCAATTCTACAAGCTAATTGTAAACATCACTGTTCCCAGCAAGCCAGGTCAGGCTTTTAAAGTACCTTTGATAGCACTTGATAGAAGTTCACATAGTGAGATACCATGAGAACTGGAGCACCAGCTACCCAAAATGTATTTACATATCAAAATTACAGCCTCAGTGCCATTATTAAAAATAATTGCTCTGTTACTTGCAAACTCATTATGAACTCGGGTTTTCCAGAAAAAGAAGTTTCTACCTATGGACAGACACAAAGTTACCTAAATCATACAATAAATGTGCCTGGAGTTTTACCTAAGTCTCGGGAATACTCAGAATAGTGATTGCTACATTGTATTTGGCTTGCATAATTCACTGGTAATTCTATCACACAAATGATACAACATACAAATTGTAGTACTCAGAACTCTTATGCAAATAGAAACTTTCAAAAATCCTGATACCAACTTGGTAACAATTCTGAATATTCAACAGAAATATCCAACTAGTAATGTATGTTCAACACATTCCTGTGAAGTTTCTTGTTTTTTCTTGAGCACTGAAAAAACTTTGTTGCATGCCCATTTCTTGCCATGCAATTGCTTCGACATTTTCTATCAAAGTTAGCCAGGAAACACAGTATCAGGGAACTAGAGACAAGTTATGGGAATGGTTTTACAGAGCAGATGAGGATCTGATAGAAGCATCAGCCAGAAAACATCAGGAAGAAAACTGGTAGCTATGAATATCTGTCTGCCATCAAGCTGAGAAGACAACAGGCTTTGGTAGGAAAGTGCCCAGGAGGACGACATCACTTATGTAAATAAAACTTCTCAAAACAGCATGTAAGCATCAAGTGGCTAATTAGCAAACCATAATATACACCACCAATGCTACAAAGTTCAAAATGTCCTTTTTCATAGGAAAAAACCAGTAACTAATGGACATATTACAAGTAGATGGAATAGCTTGGGTACCATGTATTCATATTTCTGTTTAAAAAAATCAGTGCTGGAAATTTCCTGCGCCAGTTTCATTCATTAACATTTCTACTCTCATATCCTAAAGAAGGAACTAGGTAGAAACTCAATATTACTTATTTTCAAAATATTTTCAGTCTAGTTTTGTAATTACTAAGTTTAGAGTGAAATGATTACAAAAGAAGCAGAAAGGCAAACTCCTAAAGAATGTAAATCTGGTACAAACTTTTCATGTTTGATAAGCATTTTCAATACATTTTTAATCCAGTAACCTTAAGTAATTTCTTCCATTCCTTTGAAAGTCTTCATAGCTTGCAAACACTTGACTGATTTAAATAATGAACTTCCTCAAATGTAAAAATGATATGATTCTTTCTTAATAACTCTTCTTAACACGGTAAATTACCTTTTTAAGACCTAAACTAGAACATCTCTTGCCTGCAAATATATCACTTCTGCATTTAATTAAGTCAAACAGCTTCATAGATGGCAGATAGTACAGGATTCTGCTTGGGGCTCTGGAAAAAATCCTTGTACTCCTGTCTATCTGTAATTCACACTGGGTCCTGCTGCAAGTTCATTCTGACAACAACTGTCCAATTTCCTATCACCATGATTTTGTCTTCACCATCCCTCTACACTCAGCAGCTCTGCTCTCTTCAACCCTCTCACCAGAGCTAATCTAGAACCTCACATCTGCATTCCTCCTGTCATGCCACTTATCCCTATCATAGCAAAGACCTTTGGGTCTCTCCGTCACCATATCCATTCCTAAGCCCATTTCTGTCCTCTCAGGTCACCACTTCTACTGGCATCTCCTTCCTCATCTTCTGTGCAGGAACCAGTTTTATCCTTAGGGAAAAAAAGAAAGCAGAGGAACCTAGCTACCCTCTCCCCTGTCATTTAAAACTACAGGAAAATTTTAGTGTATTTATCTCTCAAGATCCTTCTCTTTTTGTCCTGATCACAAGACCATAGATTTTCTTTCTCCTGTTGCTATTACTTCCCATTACTCTGCATGCTACTATAAGTTACCTCATGTATATTTAAATCCACTCTACAGTCTAAGCTTCTTTTTCAGTTCCAGTATATTTATTTGATCTACTTTTTTAGGAACTGTCACAAAGGACAGGAAAGGAAACTGCAATAGGAACCTATTTTCAGGCAAAATTATTGTGCATTCAAGGAGAGAGGTCGCTGTAACTAATTTTCCCTAAAATACACTGCCTGTATTAAATTTCACATAAGGACATATGAACTGTACAAGCTGTATGTACATATCAAACAAACAATGTACAGCACCTGGACTAATGCAAAAACACACTTATTAGCCAGTAGTCTCCATAACTGGGAAATAAACAGGTAAATTCTAATCCAAAGAGTCCTCCAGCACGCATATTATGAGATGGAAGAACCTATGGATTACTGATTAACCTGAATTAAGCTGAACACACAGAAGTCTGAGAACAGGGATTTTGTTCTCATGTGTATGCAAATTGTCTTGCAGCTAGAACAAAACACCGTGTAGAAATAGACTGGAAGAAGATATGGCCCAATTTTCTTAAGCAGAAAATGTGGAATATGCTCAAGTGGGGCTCTGGCAAGCAGCTGGCTCTAGTTAATACTGAAACTTCCTACTGACTTTATTAAAATAGAGAGGTTGACCCCAATCTCAGAAGTCATCTTGTAGGACGCTTCGTATTCATGATTCAGTAACCTGAAGCATACAACCCATCTGCTGGCATGCCCAGGGCACTTCAAGAATATTCATTAAAATTTAGATTAGCTGTCAGCTTCCACTGAATAAGGAGGAAATTTGGCATCATTCTTCGCTAATGTAAAACAAAGTCATGGCACTGCTCATCATTACAGGTACATGATGGCTCTTCATGTGCTAGGGAAATACCACACATACACACATCTCAGTACTGAAGAATAATGCAGGAGTACATAAATCATAACAGCTACACATTTGAGCTGTCTGACTGCAGAAGCTTCTGAGCCACCGAGAGAGATGTCAGCTTTATCAGCCTAGGCAGTAAACATGGATCAAAGGGGTTCTTTGCCCAGTACCATCTGTTTGCAATGATCAACTCCAGGCAATTACCATCATGACTGGAGCAAACGCACTACGAGGCTCATAACGTGTCATAAAGTGGAGCTGTTTGCATCCACTTCTTTTCTACACAGGCTCTGAACAGATCTCTTCCTTCTAGGGGAAGGTATTCAACAGACAAAACTTCTATTAGAAGAATCTACACACTGCAGTAAAGAAAATCTTTCAAGTTTTAGAACAAGCCATGGCACCAAGCAACGCTAATAAATGACACCTAACACAAACTTGCCGTGGTGTATTGAATTCCTGATTGAACAGCAGAAGCTTTGTAAACGTGAGCAAGTACTTCAAGTTCTTGAAAGCTTACTTTAGTTAAACAGACATGAAACTTATCTCTGAGCTTTCAAAAAACAAGGATAGACAGACAGACATCTGCAGTTTTAGATGCTATCCTGCTATGCTGGTGCACAGGACATGTTTGAGCAGTGGTTAGAGACAACCTTTTGTTTCAACCCAGAACTGCTCTGACGGACAAAACTTCTTAACTGAAACCTTCTCATGAATCCTAGGAATGATTTCTGCCTTTGCAAAATGGAAATAATTTTTTTTTCATGGACACTAAAATTATTTTTCCCTGTATTTGAATAGTTTGTTTGTGCTCTAGGTAGATATTCCTGGAGATGAGTCTGTCACCCTTGAAGAAAAAATAGCCTAATTTAATATAAACAGATTTTTCATGGAGCAGATCATCTTGAATACCATCGTGCAACAAGTATAGGACAACCAGGGGAGGAGGGTGTGCTTGTAATCCACATTTCCCAGGGGAACACAGGCATAAAAATGTGTGAGCGGGTCTGTGTGACAAGAACCTATTGGAAAGCACACTCACGTTTCAAAAGCTGCATACAAATTTTAATACTGTTTTAAGGCTTGATTACTCCTCATTTCTCTTGAAGGACTGCAGAACATTATTTAATTACATTATACACTACTGCAACTGACAGCTAAAACAGTAGTTATTCTTCCTCAGTTATTAAGAAACAAGATCCTATTATCAGGAAAAAACTGAACACAAAACCACCACTAGATTGTGCATTGCCATTTCTAGCTGAAACAGATGAACGTGCTCATGATGCCAGCATAATTTGAAGTATGGCTGTGTTGTTCCTTGGTTACAGTCTTAAGAAGTTCAATTATCACCACATAATATATGTCCCAGAAAAACATACTGCCATGAAACATAAAAGTTTAGCTCATATCATATTTTAAAAAAACCTACTACAGTGACCACATAGAGCTGTAAGCAGACCTACTATTTCAAGTAAGAACTAGAAAGAAGGTTCTCTGTTAATGACAATCTCTGAATCAGTTTTATTTTCCTCTTATGATCTTATTTTCAAATGTCACTCTGAAAGATGTATTTTTTAAAGCAGTTATTTTCAAAATTGCCTTAAAAACAATTTCAAAATGTCCTTTCACTGCATTTGTTTACAGTACAAGCTATTTGATCAGCTGCTTCTGCTTATCAGAACTTGAGGAGTGAACAAAGTAGGCTTTTAGGCAAAGGATACTCATGATAAGGCATAAGGGGAAAAATACAGCTTTTTTTCAGATGTGTATATTCATCTAGAAAGAAACATTATTCCCTCCTAATCAACAGTAGTAAGGAGGTGATATTTTAACTTGTGGGAGGGTTTTGTTTTTTAGCATCCATTTGCTCAAATAGGGAAACTATTTTTTACTTAAGTTTGCCTACATTTTCACAGTTGGTACAAGAACAACAAATGTGTCTGTACACAGGAAGTTAGGTCTGTGTGCCTTGGTAGATTGCTGAAACTATGTATTCCCTTAGACTCCAGCAGGATCTCCTCTGATTGGAAAATAGCAGAGTACAAAGAACAGGCATTGAAAGAACAACATGTTCAAAGACCACAACATTTACATTTGTTATGGGTATTGAGCTTCATTCAAAACATTGATTTTTACATCAAGAATTAAGATTACTATTTGAGATCTCATCTCCTGGAAGCATGCTAATAGCCACTAAAAACCCAAGAGTCTATACACATGTATATAAATATCATATACACACAAATGTAAAGCAGTCAAGTTTCTGAAAAACATTCATGAAATGTGCAGTTGCTTTTTCTGTCCAGAGAGATCTGGAATGGTCAGTCAATTATTTCTATTTTTTTTTTCTCCTACAGCAGAACATAGCTAGCTTCAACTTGGAAACTGTTTCAATTAAATTCAAAACATTTAGGAAGCAACTTCCACTAATATATTAATTTAAAAGACATGTTTCTTCTAAAACCATCATTTCAAATTCTTTAGCTGAAACAAACAAACAAAAAAAAAATCCAGCAATGTTGAAGTTTTTTCTTGTATAAGGAAAAAAGAAGTTTTTTCTTGTATAAAGTTGTTTAGCCTCCTCAAGCTTTGTTCTATTATTATTTGAAACAAGGGAAAAAATATCCAGTCCTCACAGGTGGGTGTTTTCTTCTTTACTTATTTTTCTGAAGAAAAGATTTTGTTCTCTCATCCTTTCTCACTTCCATGCTCAGGAACTTAGTGAGCTAGTAGTCTGTAGTATTTAAGAGCTATTGATGACTTTTGTCTATGAATTCATCCAGTTACTATTTAACCTACAAACTTTTAGCTGTTGCATGTGTCCTGACATAGAAATCAACAACTTACTGCAGTTAGTATCTGTCCTAGGGTCCTGTATTCTGCAATTTCAAACATGTCAAGTGCTCAAATCTTTTCACTTGAAAGTAATGCACGTATATCTTTAAAAACCCCACACAGCTGCACTATGTTTTGCATGCACTAAATCAAATGAAGATATTTAACAATTCCTTAGTGATACAGATATAACCCAAATCATTAACAGGAACTTGGTATTTTCCCTTAACAACATACATGCACATCACCTTAAATTCAAATATAAACTGCATTTGAGACACTTAAGATGGACCAATATTTCAGTTCAGAATTACCTAATGAAGGTCACTAGGAAATATTGATTTCCTAATTAAAGTAAATGGTCTAAAACCTATTAATGGTAATAATAATAATATCCAAAAGTCTCATTTTATAACATACCTCTTAAAACATGACTTGTATTTTCTAGGTATTTGCTATATCAGTACAAGAGCCTCTATGGATTAGCTAGTCAGAGCACTCAGAATTAATACTTTTTAATACTGGCCAACAGATAACAGAAGGGTTTGCCCTAAAAATTGCCAAAGGGCCTTTTCCCATGGCCATATGCCAATGCTGTGAATAAACTCACCTGCACCTAAAATACTGTGTTCCTTCATAGCTGCCATCATGCTTTCCTCTCTGAGGATCATCCCATTCCACGCCCAGCCAAATTCCTGAAAAAAATGGTTGATACTTTTTCAAAATTATGGCATCATATCCATAGAAATCACAGCCAGAGAGAAACTCTGCAGTTCACTTAACCTAACCTTCTCTCTCAAAGCAGGAGGTTATCATCACTACTAAAACAAGTCAGTCAGGTAATTTGTTACCTAGCCAGACTTTGAAAATTTCCACGGAGAGAAAGATTCCAATATATCTGGTGAGCATATTCCAGTGCTGCAATGTAATGGAAAAGGTTTTCCTGCTATGGCCATTATCCTTTATTATATAATCTAGTACTTTTAAGAAGAGTTAGGCTCTGCCATCTTTGTTAACCACAAGTCAAACAGCTGCAGGAAGCTGTTGGATATCACTTTTTCTTCTCTTCATCACATTAACTAAGCCCAGATCACTCAACCTCTTCACAACACATGTGTATGCTCTTGTGCCCTTAAACACCCTGGCAGACCTCCAAGACTCCGCAAGACAGGAGATCTTTGAGATCCTCTCAAGTTTATCTGCATCCCTCTTGAACAGGAATGGTTCCACATCAGATACATTACTCAAATTGTAACCTTGTCAAGAACCCCCGCCCCCAGAGAGGGATAACAGCTTCCTTTAACTTGAAGGCCATGTTCATCACTCCGCTCTAAGGTAACCCAGTACAACATGTATCTTTGCTTGTTACAGGAGATGACTGTTGGCTCACATTCATAACAGTATCCAACTTAACTCCCAAGCCCTTTACAACAGACTCTGTGAGTCCCTAGTACTTCCTTACATATTATATGTAGAAATTTTTCCTTCTTGAATCTCTTGGGTTCAAACCTAAAGTTCATGGATTGATGAGGATTGCAGTTCTGTCTTGTATCACAGCAGCCATTTGAGGTTGAATACTGTTCATCACTCAAGTCACTGATGAATACATAAAACAATAAACACCTCAGCATTTGCTTCTGCAGTACTCACTCGTTACCAGATACCAAGTCATTAATTACTTTTTCACTTGACAACTTTCAGCTCACTTAACAGTTCATTCACCTACCTTGTATTTCTTCAGCTTCTAAATAAGATTATTTATGGAGATATTTTTCAAAGACTTATTGAAATCAAGGAATATTGACCTATTCTTCCTTTATCCACATTCACAGTCACATCATCACAGAAAGTAATTATATTTGCCAGGCACAGCTTCTCATTCCCAAGTACCAAATACTCCCAACTACCATCTTGTCCTTCACAGCCTTGGAAATGGATTCCAAAGAAACATGCTACATGATCTTTCCAGAAACTGAAGTGAGGCTGATGAGTCTACAGTTCCTGGTCATCCTTCCTGCCTCTTCTAGAACTGTATGCAAGGCTAGTCTTCTTCCAAGCATCAGGAATCTTCTCATAAATTTGAACATCCATAGTGGGTTGACCCAGGCTAGATACCAGATGCCCACCCAAAGCTACTCTCACTCCCCTCCTCAGCAGAACAGGGGAGAAAAAATACAACAAAAGGCTCATGAGTTGGGATTAGGACAGGGAAAGATCATCAACTGATTATTGTCATGGGCAAAACAGACTTGACTTGGGGAAAGTAAATGAATTTATTACCAAACAAAATCAGAGTAGAATAATGAGAAGTAAAACAAATCTTAAAAATACTCCCACCTCAGCTGCACTAGAAGACAGTCCTCCATGGACTGGTCCAACATAAACTCTTCCTACGGGCTACAGTACACTTCCTTTGGAACTGCTCCAGTGTGGAACTTTTTTTCACGGGGTGTAGTCCTTCAGGAAAAGGCTACTCCAACGTGAGTCCCCCACAGGGTCACAAGACCTACCAGGAACCCGCTCCAGCAGAGCTCTTCTCTCCACAGGTTCTCAGATCTACCAGGAGCCTGCTCTGGTGCAGGATTCCCCCAGGGTCATCACTTCCTTTCAGGCATCTGCCTGTGTATCTGCCTCCTCCATGGGCAGCAGGTGGACCTCTGAACTCCTGCTGACCCCCATGGGCTGCCAGGAAACAGCCTGTCTCAGTAGGTCTGCAGGGGAATCTCTCTGCAGTGTGGAGCACCTCTTTCCCCTCCTTCTTTGCTGACCTTTGTGTCTGCAGGGCTGTTCCTCTCACATATTCTCACTCAGTTCTTCTCTGGCCACAGCTACTTCTGTGCAAAGCATGTCTTTTCCTTCTCCTTAAAGATGGTTTCATCGAGGTGCAACTACCACTGCTGATGGGTTCAGCCTTGGCCAGTGGCAGCTCCGCCCTGGAGCTGGCTGGCATCGGCTCTGTTGGACACGGATAAAGCTTCTGGCAGCTTCTCACAGATGCCACCCCTATAGCCCCTTGCCACTATCAGAGCCTTGTCACACAAACCCAATAGAATATGTTATCAAAGGAGCACCTGGTCTGGTCATCTGCTGCTGTTGCTCTTACCTTCCCAGACTATGCCAGCACAGGGATCAGGGAAAAGACTGTAAAGTTCTTCTTACAGCTTCTGACAACTTTGACTTCTCTAAAAAATCCCCAAAACCCAACAACTCACACAGATTAGAAGACGCCATGTTTACACACGAACAATGAGAAAAAAAATCAAACTGCTAATTGCCTCGTTCTATTTGACAATGCGGTTGTTTTTTTTGTTGTTTCTAAAACATGAGGATTATTACTTTTGTGTCGCTTACCTGCAGTACGAGACACGCTGCCCACATAGCGCACAGTCCCATAGTCGGTGCCACAGGAGACCCGCCGACCCAGCGCATCGGGAGGCACGCCAGCAGCCATCCCGGGCCAGCTGCACTCCGGGCTGCTCCCAGTCCTGCAGGGACAGGAGAAACGCCCTTAACACACGCGCAAACCGCTCCTCTCACAACGCCCCTACCTTAAGCGGCGCTTTTGCCTCCCGGCTGAAGCCGGACTCCCTAGGGCGCTGCCCCGTGCCGCTCCCACAGCCCGTGCCGCTGCCCGCTCCCGGAGCAGCCTCCCGTGGCGCCGCTCTCAGCCCCGGCCCCACACGCCCGGGGCCGCCGCCCCAGCTCACGCACCGGCGGGGGCGCTCCGCTGCCGCACTTCCGCCCTGCGCCGCGCGGCACCCATCGCCCCGCCCCGCCCGGGCTCTAGGAGAGCGCCGATTGGCCGCGAGCCCCGGGGCTGCCCTGCCCTGGCCCGCTATTGGCCCACCTCGCCTTCTACCCTGTTCAAGTCACCGCCTTCAGGGGCGAACAGGCCCGGGGCGTCGCCGCCGTGGACCTTTCTGGGTAACGAAGTTCATCGAGGTGGCTCTGCTGCGAAGGCCTACCGGCCGCGGACTACAGCTCCCAGAATGCCGCGGGATGAGAGGTGGGCGCTCTGATTGGGGGAGCCGGGCCCGCGGGGCGGTGCCGGGCTGTCCCGTCCGTCCCCGGGAATTGCACCTCCCTGGGAGTAGCCGCAGACGTGCGGCGGGCTGTGAGGAGAAGAAAGACGGGGAAGGGCTGCCGTGTTGTAAAGCGCAGTGAGCACAGCCCTGCGGCACCGGTGAACCGACATCGAGCAAGAGATGGTTCCGAGTCCGGAACTCAACGCTGGAGCGCTCTCCCGGGAGCAGCGGCTGAGGAGAACCTGGGCGACTCGCTGAGCAGTAGAGCATCCCCGGGCCAGAGGAACTCCCAAACAGTTGTATTCCCCTGTACGCTGCTACATTTGTTGCTGCATTTATTTCAGCATTCAGTATTTGGGGAAAATATATCCGGGGGATCCATGGAATACCTCTACCAATTAGCAAACACAACTTATAAAAGAAAAAAAAAAATCGAAATGTCCAGTGTGTGTAGATTAACAGCAAAAAATGAAAGACCCGACTATGTTCTAGTACCAGTTGGTGAAGAACAGAAATTGAGTAAGAGCTCTTCAGTTTGACAAGATAGGTATGGCAAGATCTAATAGCTGTGGCTATAAAAATCAAAGTATCCTAATTGATGTTTTTCACATTTTTAATCTCCTGTGTTTCATAGTTCAATGTTTCATAACAGCTTAATGCAAACAATATCATTTGAATGTTCACACCACCAAGATTGGAACAACCATGACAGTAAATAATCAAGCAGCTTTTTCAGTCCTAGAGCTCCATTACATTAAATCTGTCTGTCCTTTTGGCAGGCAGCATATTAGTACTCTTTCCTTGGAGTCTATGATACTGACTAGAGAAATCAGGTATGGGTATTTGGTAACACAAGTACATTCCAATCAAAATAATCTGGATAACGTGTATATTCTATAGCATGCTGATAGCAGCATGAATATGCTGATAACATCTTCAAGTAACGGGCTTTGAGGGTGTGCTTTACTGTCTTGCATAAAGCAGCTGCTCCCCAAGGGGACAATCCAGCAAAGAACTCTGTACCTTTATTTAATAGTCCTCCTTTGCCATAGGTAATTTCAGGCCAACTAATAGAACTGGGGGAAAAAAAAACAGATACCCTAGTCCTTCCAGATCTTTGGAGGTGGTGCCGTCTCATCCGGGTTCCTAAGCCCACTCATCTCCCACAGAGGGCACTCTTGGAGCGATCTGTTCCAGTTTCAAGCTATGTAGGTGAAGCTACAGGGATGCTGATTCAAGTGATAGCAGTAAGCTCTCTTGCTCTCCTTTTCTAAGTCCTCCACTGTTCCCAAGGTCAAAGCTGAGAGCATCCTCCACTTTGTGTACTGCCTGACAAGAAAGGTGCTGAAAACAAGAAAATACTTGTGATCTTTCTGACCCCAGCTGTCCTGTTTTATCCCTGGACAGGTAATCCATACATTCTACATATGCATGTTGTCAAACTTATGTATTTAATATTTCTAAAATGATAATGAGAATAGTATAACTTACTGCTTATTCTATTTCTTTGCACTTCTTGTTTCAGTGTTGTAATCAACAAGTAGCCATAGTTCACAATCTGTACTTGACAAGGAACGGGACAATGCCACAGCCAATGAAACAACTAGAACAATTTAACATTTTCACCTCATTACCTCAAATTAGAACTTCAGCATTCTATAAGCACTTAAGTAAAAATGGATTTAGCGTCTGCATTTATTGAACATTCATGCTGGTTAGTGTAAAAGATAAAGAGATTAAGTTTATAGCACAGTTTTTTTACATTTCTTTGAATAGCAATGGCAATTCCTCTTTATGGCTTTTACTTTGACCTGTACATTCCATCCCACCCCAAAGAGAAAGCAGTTAGCTACAGGTTCTTCAGTCAAAACCACAGAAAAACCATTAGAGTTTGTTCCATGCTTCATATACTAACTCTGCAATTATAGGAAACTCTACTTTTAAAGAACTTCGGGGTTTTTTTCCTTGCAAACCTTTTTTCCCTTCCAATCTCTTTACACAGGCTTGGTATCAGCCTGCTTTTAATAACTTCAGTCAGTGAAAGGTTATGCCTTCCTGAGCCAACAGAAGTTCTCTGTGGAGTAACACAGATAGCAAGAAAATAGGAGAGTTTTTATGTATTTCAAAATACATAAACAAAATGTATGCATTTGCCATTTTACAAACTTCAGTAATTATTGAGTGATTAAGTAGCTCATGTTATATGGTCTAGAAATAGCAACTGAACCATTATGAAGAGAGTGAAAATGACCTACTGTGTTCAAGAGATGATGCAGCTGCCTAACTGTGAGCGTGTAATTCATATATCGATGAGTAGAGCATTTTCCTGTTCAAAAGCAGAAAATTATCGATGATTTCCCTTCCCCTCAGTTAGTCTTCTACACAAATTCATGTCAGGTTTTGTAGTGGTTTCCCTGGAAGTGTCACGTTAGGCTTTTTTTCTTAGGTGTATCTCCCATGATTCTCTATGCTGCACCAAACAGGTGATCAGTAAATACCTCTTCAGTAGATTAATTGAGAACTTACTTTTTCCATCGGGTACACAAGTGAGAAACACTATCAGGGTTAATGTGGTTTAACCTGCACCTTTATTAGAAGTTTTGCAGATTATATGCTTGAAGTGAGTTTATGAATCATGGATTATTCCTAGCCACTCCTCAACAAGGTGCCTCTGAAATAATTATAAAATAAGTGCTGCAGAAAAGGTTGAACACTGACGCTCAGCTATGATAAAACTTATTCAGGAAGGATATTAATGTGAGGTAGCAATCAACTCAAATAGGCACGTCAGGTTATGTTTCCCTGACTTCAAGAACAGAAAAACTGTTAAGAGAAAGAAAAATACAGTAATGAAACAATGTACTCTATTTTATCTGTACCTTTAATCAGAATCTTTAGGTGATATATGCAAGTTACATAAATAATTATCAGAATAAATAATTTTAACTTAAGTATCTCTCTCAGTCTATTTGGAAAGCAAGAAGGGAAGCTTGGAGAAACTAAACACACACTTTAGCTTTTCCTAGCAAAGACAAGTAAATTCTGTTAAACAAGGTAAAATTACATGAGGCAGCCTCAGGAGGCAAAAATGAGTTTTTTTTATTCTCTCAAATCCTTTCCCTGGCCTTTGTCCACCTGCCAGCTCTGACATTCATTAGGCTCTTGCTGAGTGGGATAATTCATTAACCTGGACAAAAATTAACTTCTCTACCTCAGGGCTAGTGAGTTAAGTTCATTCATAAAAAGACCTAACAGGCATTACCACCAACGCAAAATGGATCTTGAAAGCAAACAGGTAGGGCAAAGAAAGGAGCTCAAGCTACATGAGACAGAAATATTTTATGATGATATAAAATGTTACAGGCCTCAGCTTCCTGGAAAAAAAAAGTTTCAAGCATTTTGAAATTGCAGAAAATCTTGGATTAATCTTGAATTACTTTTGTGAAGGTGAATGATGAGCCAAGATTCAACATTTCAAAAGTAGACCGAGACTATTATGTTTGTCCAGGATCAAAACTGAGTTTGATGGTATTATGTCTGCTTGGTATTAGCAGCAGAATAGAAATATAGCTGAAAGAAGAATTACAGTGAAAGTACTGAGCAAATAATACAAAGAACATAATAAATACCAAACCTGAAATGTAAAATGATTAAGACAGGACAAAGAAGAGCAACAGATGCCCATATGGCTCTTGCACATGAATAAAAGCCTGGCCCAATTCAGTGATAAAGGCATATTAAAGTTCAAACCAGTTTTACATGAGAAATGCAAACTCCCTCACAAACCCCACATTTTTATACCTTGTTAGCATTTTAACAATAACTGAGGAAAATAGTCATTAATATAGGAAGTTTCCATAGAAGAACAGGCAGCCAGATTAGCAAAATTAACCAAAAAAAAAAAAAAAAAGCAGAAACATGAAGAAATGCCAACAGTTTCTTTCCCATTAACATTTCTATGTTGTTTGTATCAACAACTGGCTGATACATACGAAGTTTCTCTGAGTGAGTACCTGAACAGCCTGAGTTCAAAAGGAGAGGATAAAGCTATCTCCTCAGAAAGATCTTGAAATGATGCAATTTTCATCATAATTGATGGGGTAAACCATAAGCCTATGAAAAAGCAAAGACAAATGTCCCATCCAATGGCTGGCTACTCTAAGACAGGTGACAGCATTCATTTACATCCAAGCAAGCACATAATCAGAAAACAGACTGAGGTAGCAGGGAATGCTCCAGACTGATGAGTATTTGCATTACTCCTAACGTGAACTGCAAGAACTAACCCCCCAAGAAATGCACTGATAACCTGATCAAAGTAGAACTTGTTGGCAACAGTAGGAAGATAAGGGGAATGATTTTGGCTCAAAGGGACTGACATTAAAACCAACATCCCCTTTGTTTCCCCAGCATCTCCACTTGCAATTCAGATTGCCATTCTACAACAGTGCATATTTTATGAAAATCAGGAAAAATCCCTACTCCCTGTGTTGTGGAAGGCATAGCAGCAGAAAGGAGCACTTACACAACTAATTCTGCAGTCACAAGAACTTCCATGTGGCTTTAAAGAAGGGTTTTACCTAATACTGCTTAAGCTCAGGAGCCAGTACCAGTAATGACATAGGAGTATATTGACAAAAATGCACAGACTGATCTTATGGCACCAAATACAAAATCTACCTTGACTAAGGGACACCGTTACTACTGGCATTTAATACTTAAAGATACTCTACGAGCTTAACAGATGACAGAGAAATATCCCAGCCTCTTCCAACTCCTGAATACATCAAGAAAAGCTGTCACAATCCTGTTTATTCTAACCAAAGTGAAGAGCAACACTGCTCTACTTGTGGGCCTTTTCAGATATACCCTCAGCATATACTTTGAACACTGGCATCAAACACCTCAAAGGCAGAAGAGTAAGACAGAGCTGCGTGCCTCTTGTGACCTGGGAAAAGAAAGCTGGACCAACTTTTCTCTTCTTACCCATTTGTGGTTTAAATGGTCTGCAACTGGAAGACATCCATGTACCTACTCCTAATGAAGGCACATGCTACAAGATATAGAATTAGAATAAATACTGGGATGAATTGCCAGAATGAAACAAAGGAGTGATGACATAGCAGAAATCTCAGATGGTAGAAAAGTTTTATACAAAAAGTAAGAAAAGCTACTTCATTATGGAAGTTTGATTACACAGAACTGTTTACATCCACCAACAGAACAAAAATGAAATGGCACTAAGTGCACTTTGCATTGTGTAGTAGTTACAATATCCTAACAGGCACAAGGATACATTTCACAGTAAGACTAGGAGATTCTCCTGACAACAGTAATCTTTTCAGTGCTTTCTCCTATTCAACGTGGACTGCAACAGTGCTTAGAAACTCCCAAGGCATGGCACAAAATAAATGTAATTTGCTGCAGATAGTATTTTCACATAACACATAAAAAATTTTACAGGCTTACTAAGCACTGCAAGTTATGAAAAGGGAATTACAATTCTCTTTCATTAACATTAAAGACACCTTTTACCAACTTTAAGCTATTCAATCCTGGCAACCAGGTCCATTCAGTGAAAAGCCTATTATTCTGTGTCTAATCAGACAAAGATTTCTTCTCAGTATGCAGATAAAAGGGATAGGCTATCATCCATAACTACATAATATTTCAGACTGAAAGCTGTCATCCTCAATTTTATCACGTTTGATCACTTTCAGAAAGATATTAAGGCTGCCCAGGGAAGACATTACCGCAACCTTCTTCAGTTAGTTTTCTCAGTGGGCTGAGATCATAGCTCTCCCTGTTTTCCAGGTACAGTAAATGAACACCTGCATAAAACTACCCTTTAGACATCAGAAGCCAACTACCTCTGTCCCTTTCAGAATACACTTGAGCTAACACCACAGCTTACAGCACCAATCCCACCTTAGATCAAAACCATTACTTTGCTACCCCAGAGCAAAGCTTAACATACCTGTGAGTACTAAGGGAACTGAACCTGATTAAAGCCAGCCCAGGCAAGAAAAAAACCCAAACATCTCTGCTTACATTTTATTAACATATATATATGTTAATAAAAACATATAACATATATAATATGTTATATATGTTAATAATTCTATTTTGGTATGTCTATAATTTTAAAGCTCTATTTAAAGCAATTAACAAAACTGAAATGGTATTCTAGCTTGTAAAACAAGATACTGTACTTTGTTTCAACAAAAAAAAAATTACAGCTCTTGTCACTTTGGGGAGATACAGAACATGCCTCCAGACAGTAATTCAGAACAGGAATGAAATATGAATTATGAATAAAGTCTTGGAGAAGTCCCTCAATTTTAAGCAGAGATTAAAGAGACCTGCACCAATTATGGTGTCCTAAAGTTACCTGGTATGAATACCTTTACATTTCTAATAGCAGCTCATTGTGTTGCTATTTACAGGAACATATATGAGCTCTAATGCATAGATCTGAGTTTCTGGCTACAGAATGTTTGACAGTTTCAAAATCTAAAACCAAGTGAGCAAAATTACTCACTGCAGAGCTGGAATCAGCAGCAAATTTACACTTTGCTGATGGGATGAAATTTTTTCTATATAGTACTTCAAAATCTTTATGAAGTCACAATTTGAGACTGAGCATGTCTTATTTGCATATGAAATAATATCTTTCATAATTCATATTCCCCTGAAAATATCCCCAGAAGCTGGATAGGATATTCACCCTAGGACAGAGTAAACTGATCCACTTGATCTTCAGAAGTCAAACTTAGAAATATCACACAACAATTTTATGTGCACTGTGGTTGCAAGTACCTTCCTCTGCTTTTAACACAGATTTTGGTTTACAAGAACATTGTACAATACAGACATGTCAACCTGATTTAATTAAACACAATTTCAACCAGAATCCTATCATAGCCTGGTTAGGGGCACGAGAGTTTTAGGTATGAAATAATGCCTCTGATTGTGTAAAAGACTACTACATACAGATTCAAAATTTGTTTTAGTTCTAATACATCTGTTTTAACAAAACCAATTATAAGCAGTTACAGTTAAGACTTAAGAGATAACAGGGTATATATTTCAAAACTCAATGACAAGTTATTTTTAACAGTAATTTCTGTAACATGGCTACAAGAGAAAGTTTTACATGAGACTGATTATCACACCTCTCCATCTGGTTATTTTCCCATTTTCAAGAGTTTTAATCCACACCCAGACGTTATTTTTTTAATTGTCAGTTTCTCTGAACATTTTGCTCAGCTGTTGAACTAGTGCTACAAGCTCAGGGTTTCCCCCAAGGGATTCAATTTGCTTATAGGCTTCAGATTCAAGCTCTTTCAATGTATTCCGAGTGTACTCAAAGGAACCAACATTTTCAAGGTAATGTACACAGTATTTTTTTATATCTATGTTCTCCGTCCTTTGACGTAAAATATTTTGCACCTGAGTACTTTCAGGTCTTGACCAAATTGCATGAATAGTTGGGAATGAGAACTTGCCCTCAGTTAAGTCTTCACAAAAACTCTTGTTCTCACTATATTCTTTGGAGTGCAAATTGGCATAGTCATCTCTTATTTGGAAGAAGAGACCAAGTGTGTTAAGAAGTGGCTTTAAGTCTTTTTTATAATTTGAGAACAGCTGCATGAGGCCTACAGCTAATCCGAAGAGACCGCCTGTCTTTTGCAGTACCATTGCTTTATACTCAGCCTCTGTAGGACAGGTGTAAGTATCCCTCCAGTAAATATCCAAGCCTTGACCTTTATGGAGTTCCAGAAGTTGACGGGTAAAAACTTTAACAGCATCTGGATGATCAAGGGTTAAAACCTTCTCTAAGCCAAGAAAATAAACATAATTAGCACAGTTGATTACAGATGGAATTCCATAGATACTGTGTGCCACTGGAAAGCCCCGTCGTAGCTTTGAGTTATCTTCGATATCATCCACAAGTAGGCTTGCATTGTGCAACATCTCTGTCACTTCAATGATAACCTATTACAAGAAGAGAAAATTGTTAAGTCTGTCACTGTAATTTAACTGCTACTTTTGCAAGACTATATTTAAAATGGATAATATTTTAAAGAACTGTATTCTCTATCACTGAGGTTCCTCTTGAGAAAACTTGCTTTTACTGTTCATACAGATTTAAGCTTCTCTTCACCATCCAGTTTGCTGTAAGTCCTGGATCACATAGTCTTGTGCGTAATGTTTTCAGATTCAAAGTTAATTTACTCCCTGAAGTGCTTCCACTTGCATGCTCCTCTTCACTGTTGCTACAGTTCTAAAACAAGCCATTATCTAGGAGTTATGGAATAACTGTAATTAGAAACATGACTAGCGGAAAATAAACTTTTAAACATTTCAAAACCCAGTGTTTTGAAATGTTTAGATTTACAAACCTGAAATCTCCCAAAGTCAGTTCTTGAGAGTTTCAGGTATCATGCATTATCACATTTTTCTTGTGAAGCGGAGTGTTCATCTTTCTTTTCCCACACTTCGTGTGGTTATATTCAGTACTGGGCTCTCAAAGGACAGACTATTCCCTCTGAAACATCATTTGGAAAATTCTTGGCAGAAAGACAACGGCCACAATTTCTTTTCAGAAGCTTCCTATACTCAGCTTGTTACTAGATAGACCAACACCACACACCACCTGAAGTGTGCAATAAACCGCTCACAACATCAGGCTTGTAGCTGACTACATTTGAGTAGAATGGAACCTTAACAACTCAACAAAAAAATGAAGTCTTAACACTATACACTGCTTTTGTTCCACAGCAGCCACACTAGTAACAGGTATATTCAGCAGTTGCTTAAATAGAAATAAATTTAAACACATAAAACTGCATAATGTATAAACTCACTGCAAAACACATCTGATTAAGATATGATTTTAGAGCTAATGAACCAATTACACTTCTTAGCTACAAACATTGCATTAAGTCAACATTCATCAAAACAACTTAAAAAATACTAAGACCACCATAAAATGGCAGCAAGTATCTAGTATGGTCCTATTTGCTAGGTGCTGTAGGACAAAATAAGGGCTTTGCTGTAAGCATTTTCTTGAGCACCAAGCCATCTGGTGCTCAGCAAACATTGTCCCAAAGATTAAAACTCAAACCCCAGCAATTTATTCCCTTTCCCAAGATACAATTGCAAGAACAACCTACTTAAACACTCATGAAATCAAGGGATAAGAGTACTTACTGAAGGCAACTTTACACACCTATTTGTGTGGATATACTTTTGGTCCATTGTCTCACTCTCAGCACTATCACGACTGTTTCCCTGTGTTCTGTGAATTCATTGGATTAGCCTATTCTAGTATTTCTCTTGCTAACCTATTCCATATCACCGTCAGTTTCATGACCTCTTCCAGCTTCCATACATAAGGTTTAAAGGAAAGTGTTTCCCTTACTCCGTGTTTCTATCAAATCATCCTGAGAACTTTAGACAGTGTCAAAAGTTCTTCAAACCTGAAGGAAAGGAGTGAAACAGTTCAGATATCAGAAAAAGCTTATTTTAGAAGACATCAGGAAGTAGCCCAAGAAAATGAAAAGACTGGTCTCCATAATGAAAGCTGAAGATCCAGTACAGAGTGCTATGTTTTCTTACAACCTACATCTATCTAATCAGTATCTGCTGCGCTATCAGTCCAACACACAGGTTTCTTCCGCCTTCTTATCTGCAATAGCTTTAAAATTTGCTTGACTCTCGCTAGACCTTCTCAGAAAAAAGTTCACCTGACAAACCAAGTGTTCTCTAATTCAACAAGTTGAAGTGTCTCAGTGCAGCACCAAAAGGGAACTAGAAATTTAGTAAGTGTTGGGGAAAGAGTTCACTTGGTTAGGGCAAAAGGTGAAATAGTGGCAGTTAACAGTAAAATAAACTACCAAGGAACAGCAGCCTCAATTGTATCACCTAAATAAACTACACAAAGACAAATAATCTAAGGTAAGAAAAAAGTCACAGAATGAGTGCCAGAATTCAGATTTTTTATAAAAGAAATACAAATAGCTGGAAATTAATCATGCTGTTAGACAGAGGGGCATCTTATGAAGATTATGAGAGATGTCAAAAAGATGACCAGAGGTGGTCCTCCAGACTTCAACCATCTTTAATTATTAAAATTAGTACAAAAATGCACGCAAGCTGTAATAATTGTATCATGATGAAAACTAAAAGCTGACAGGGTCTTGTTTTTTCCTGCCATTACAAACAACTTAAGTAGTAAAGGAGACATTGAAGCATTGGTTTTCTTTATAAAGATAATCAAAACAAGTGGTCCAAGTTTTCAATAGCAGTTACATGATCATCAGTTTAAAGTGACAGAACTGGTAACTTCTGTTTACACAGAGCCACTGCCGCTTTAGTTCACTATAGCACTAAACAAAAATGGACCACACTGTCATGGGTGCCCAGCAAAAAGGAGGAAGCAACAGTCAGATTGCAACATAAAAAATCCTAGTTGAATAGAATGAAAGGGTTTGTTGTAATGAAAAGGGTTCAGCATGAGAAGACAGGCAGGCTCTGGGAAGCTGCAGAAACCCCATTACCACATTTTCAAAACTCTACAGGGCTCCCAGAAGACTAAAGCAGCAACAGAGCAAGCTCTGCTTTAAGTACAGGATTGTCCTAGATAACTTCTAGTGGCTTCCTCCAATTGAATTCAGATCTGTGATATTAGACTAAACCCATACACACAATATACAGGTTGCTATATTATGTTTTATTTGGATGTTTGTCTGAGCACAAAGGGTAAGATGTGTCTAGCTGAAAGCCAGAATGAAATTTCCTAGAAAGTTACACAGACAGGCTGAAAAATAGAAGAGTTCGTAGATTATGAAATGCAGCCTCTTAAACCACTTAGCTACTTGAGAGCTATTAAGTGTCAATCTTAAGCCACCCTAAAAATTACTTCTTCACAACCCCTAAAGATACTTCTGCCAACAATTAATGAAATTAACAAAGGACTAGCTGGGTGACAAAAGCCACAACCAATTATATTAATTCCTTACATTGCCTTGGACGGAAAATATTTTGCACATTCTGTATGCAGTTTAGTGAAACTGCAGTCTAACCTAAAAAGGAGGATAATTTTTCATTTGAAAAGCCACAGTGTTTAAATACACAGCCATGCATCTTGTACACTTTGTCTAAGAGAAAAGGAAATGACAATTCCTAGATAATGCTTCTCAGAATGTAAGGACTGCAGACTATATGATACATGCCTCTCAAATTTAGGTTTGCAAAGTTGATTTAATTGCTGTCTTTGTTATTCTTGTACCAAATATCAAGATTTCATTTTCAAGCACTGTATTTGTGAAGTCTACAAGGTAGCTGCCGAGCTTGTTTTGTCAGCATTAAAAAGTCAGTGTTAACTGAGTTGCGATAAATGGGTAACAACATAACAATAGCAGCTTGTCTACAAAGGCTGAACACACTTGGAAAGAAATAACTATTCTAGTAAGACAGGGAAGTAATTTCTTTAGTGTTGTGACACAGCAAAAGCTTTGCACTGAAGTTGTTTTCATGAAAGTTCACTTTATATTCAGAAATTAGTGCGTTTAAGATTTCTGATAATTCATGCTGTATAAGAGAATCATCTGTTACCAGCGGTCTTGGAAGAAAGATAACAACCTTTTAAAAATAATTAGGCAGTACCTGTATTTTATCTTCCGGAACATTCAGCCAGTGATTAAAGGCCTGTGACAGTTTGGTTCTCACTTGCTTACCTACAATAAAAATATTATAAGCATTTATAAAAATAACAGAGCTGGTTATTAGGCACAACAGTTTGTCTTAACAACTACAGCTGATTTGAGACCCAATTAAAAAAACTGATCAGTGTGATGACACAAAAGTGGAAAATATATCAGTTCATGGCTTGTTTCCTCATTGAATAAACATCAATTAGCAGCAGTTTCAGTTTTAAACACTTCACAGGAATATGTAAAGCACATATTTACAGGTTACTGTATTTATTTTTCACAATTTAATTAGTAAGGGATCCTGACCATGTCGGTAGCACAGATCAGCTAGTTTGCAAGGCATGTTAATTTTAAGATTTAAAAGTTTCAATTAGTTGCAAGTATAGGTATTTGTTGAATATCCATTTCTCTCAATTTTAAGTCTTTCTCTTGAAGTATTATTCTTCACTTACTACTGTAAATTTGTAAAACAGGAAAGTGACATTTCATATACTTACTAAAAAACTCTATGCAAAAATCTGAACCGAATATTCTAGACAGAACAGAACTTTCCAAGAATTCAGATATTTATCTTATACCCAGGAAATCTACCTATAAACAGGATTTGGTCTGCTTTGGTAAAATCTACTTTGTTGGAGCCAAGCAGTCACCCTGTTTCATAGGAATGAAAGACAACATCAAATGACCAAGCTTAGTGTTAAAACAAGTTGTTCTGTTCAATCCAGATACTTCCTACACGACAAAGTGAATTTCAACAAAAGTTAACCTTATGCCTATATGTTACTGATGTCCACTTTCCTCATTAATTTGCTAGTTTTCACGTACAAATATCCATTCAGCATCTACTCATGTTCAATATGAAATAAAGTCATCCCCTATCCACATTGAGACAATTCTGCTCTGAACTTTGAGAAGCTCAGCTATGTATAATATCTTGGAATAACTGCAAGACAGGTTTACAAAAACAGCTCTGTTTATATAGCTCACATAAACAAGCATTTGGAAAAAGCTTTAAATAAATTTCAAAGCACTGCAACACAGACACCCATGGAACCCATATTACTTGACTCATGATGTAATGAGACATAACTGAGATATTCTGCAATACTAGTCCTCATATTGATAATTCCATCTTGCCCATAGCACCAAAGAAATGTCAACATTTGAATCTCTCCCTAAGGCTTCTCTATGACTGTATAACCAGCATATACAGAACAGAAGAGTAAGTATGAGTAAATTCATTTGCAGTGGTAGACCCTGACCGAGAATTTTTCCCCTTTTAATTAAGTCGCCACCAGGTAAGCAATAGCTTTGCAGGTTGAGCTCTGTGGCAAGGGTGATTACCTTCCTCCCTGGATCAGAGGTCTACACCTTTGGTCTCAGTTCTCAATGATTTCCACTGCTTCCTGTCATCACCATCTTTTATTTTTCACTGGACAAGATTAACAAAATGGTACCCTTTTTCTCCCAGCAGCTCTGTCCTCTGCTTCTGCCACAGATGAACAGGCATTCTTACCTGGACACATGCTGCCATTGGCTTGTTTTCTCCATTTTTGCTGTCTGTGCTCAGTTTTAAACACTAACAGTTTTCTGCAGAAGGGAAGGATTGTTTTGTCTCTCCTTGAGAATAACTGTTACAAATATCTGCCAAACTGTATGGGTTACCAGTTAAGGATTAACAGGTATTTCACCACATTCATAAAGAAAACCAGTCAGAGATAGTATCACATTAAGGAACTGTACCTTATCTATAGCTGTTTATTCTCTTTTAAATTACTTGGATAAAACACCTGCTTTTTTTAATACTAGACAGCTATTACTTTTTTTTTTTTTTTTTTTTTCCTGAATGTGCTTTCTAGAAAATACACTTAAAGAGTGCTGGATGTTTGGCAACAAGTACTATTTCATCATGAGGATCTTCACTACTAGCATGTGCTCTAAATGGATTATAACATGCACAAAGGATTAAGCCACTTCAGTTCCTTAGTACAGACAGCATTTGAATTGTTAAACTTGTCTACCCTGACTAGCAAGGCTTCCTAGACACTGACTATTCAAAGCGAGACATTTATCTTTCCTTTTATAGATGCAGATTTGCTTGTCTTCTAAAGGAACATTATTGCTACATAAATGCTATTTTATCTGACTCTGAAGTCAATCTTACCTGGTCTATGTGATAGTACAGTGATTTTCTGATTTATGCTTGCAGCCATATTGTGATGGCAAAAGACCAAACCCCTCCAATACTGGTTCTCTAAAGCTTGGATGCAGAAGATTCCATTCCTTGCCACACCCCTTCTCTCCTCAAACTAGACAAGACAACAATACAGGGACACTAGGACAAAATTAAAAGGAGCACTGCCAGAATTATCCAGTTTCTTCACTGTCACATTTCATCACTCTGTTAATTATTCTAAGCAGGCTATTGTAAAATTGAAGAATAGAGGTCTAACATCCAAAATTAGAAGCTCTACCAACTGTATAGAGCTATAATAATAGACATTACTGCACCAAGCTTTTATCAAAGCTCTGCTAAATGCATTTGGTTTAATCGCCTAAGATCCCAAATTATTACCCAAATCAAACAGCACCTATGGAAAGCTTTTTTCCTTCGTAATGCTGGGTGGAAAAGGTGAGAAAAATAGTCAGAAATTCTTTCTACAGCTAAGAATGTTCAAGCTTTAGCCACAAAACAAACATCAAGTTAGATTAAAGATGCTGTACTGAGGATATTCCCTCCTTCAGATGAGATGCTTCTCATCTAAAGGAAAAAAAACCAGCCAGCTTACTCTTTATATACACACCTGTTCTTGTGATAGGGCACAGACTCAAAAACTACAGACCTCCATTCTAGACAGCCTCCTGGTTAATATTGCTTCACTCTTGCTGTATTAAAGTAAGCACAAATTATGCCCTTAAGGCAGCACCCCACTTACAGAGAGGGTACATGAAAGGGCTAGAACAGCATGGGAAAGAGCAGAGGGACTATTAACCTAGCCCCCATTACTGCTAATTCAACCCATTAGCCCAGCAGAGAACACAGTTTTTTGCTATGTTAGCTTTCTGCCAGCTTTATGTACTGAGTCAGCTTATGCAGTGGATCTGCCACAATCAGTACAGGGCAAGCAGGAGATGCTGGGGATCAGGGGAAGTGGCATTGCCCTCCTGGAGGAAGAAAGCTCTTGTATTACCTCAGCTGTATTGTACACTTGTATGTTTAGCTGCATCCTCTGGTGGATTAAAACTAAATGGCTAAAGTCTCCCAGCAGCTACAAGAACACTATGAACAGCATAAGTGAACTGCAGGAAGACAAGCAGAGAACAGGCGCATACACTTTTAACGTGCAGCCACAACATGTGCATGACTAAGGTCATAACTGATTGAATTCTCTAGCATAACTCCTCTGCTCGAAATAGGGTTAACTAGTCCAGGGCTGTGATCCTGATTTTTTGCCTTGTTCCTTCTCACAATCCTGAATGCCACTATCCCATGGTCACTGGAACTATGTTTGCCTCCAGTCTTAACACCCTAACCAATTCTCCCCCTTTTTTTAAAGTGGAAGTCCAGCATAATGCCTTCCTTGATATATATATCAGCTCCTTGATCACCTGTGTTAGCAAGAAGTCATCAATTCATTTCAGAAACCTCCTGGACTGCCTGTGTCCTGCTGTGATGCTTCTTCTACCACACTGTGAGGTAACTGAAGTCTCTCATAAGAATCATCACCTGTAAATATGAAACATTTTGCAATTCTGAAGGTCTCATCCACTTCTTCCTGCTTAGGGGGTCTGTAGCAAACACCCACTATGATGTCACCCCTATTAATCTGCCCTCTGATCTTAACCCATAAGCTCTCAACAGGCTCATCTGAAAGCAGAACTCACTGCAGTTCAGTTGCTCTTTCACGTAAAACGCAACTCCCATTCCTTGTTACCCAGATTGTCTTCCTATGCTGTCCACATCCATCCATTGCAGCACTCTAGCCATGTGTTTATACTACAAAAATCTGTTGCCCTACAGTTGCATGCCAAACTCTACCTCCTCCCTTTTACTCCCAAAAATGGACGCATCTGTATAAAGGCACCTCAGAGAAGCATCCAATCCTCCAGATTCCCAGAAAGAGCAAGAGCTTCCCCTATCAAGTTCTATTTGTACTTCCTTGTTGGAGTGCTGGGATGATTTTCCTTCAGATCTGATCTGTAGATTACTAAGTGTCTTGTTCAAATCAGCCTATACTGATACTGAAAATACATTGTTTGCAAGTTCACTAATTCCTTACTTGACTGCATGTACTCATTTTCTTTTACTATCATTTCTACTTTTGCCCTAACTTGGATAGGTGGATGCTATCTCCTCCTGGTAGTCCTTGCACTACAAAGGAGGTCTCAAGGCCGTAAGAGCCAAAGCTCTGCTATTAGCCATGAGCTGTGCAAGTAACTTCCTGTTGAAAGGCAGCATCTGTTTATTCCTCCTGATGGTGAAAACGGGGTTGAGGATCATAGAGAAGATCCACCTGGCTTCCTGTGCTCTCAGCCCTCATTCCAAAGGTCACATAGTCTTGCTTGATAGGCTTCAGGCACCCCCTTGCTATATCCATTAGTGTTCAAATTGAAGAGCTGTAAGGTTAAGTATTTTAAAGGTGAAACACACCTTGGCAGTCCTTCCCTCACATCCCTATCAGGGAGTATCCAGAAGCAGCAAACCTCCCCAGCACAAAATCATATGTGGAAGCCTTCATTTCCTACAGGAGTCAGTCTCTCCACTTCTGCTCAGTCTCAACACTTGCTGCTGCCCCAGGTGCTGTTCTGATGCTTGGTTGTATAAAACCATAGAATCACTTAGATTGTAAGAGACCTATAAAGAGCTTCCAGCCATATGTCTTCTTCCAGTGCACTGGACCTATTTGGCAATTGCACATCTGCTTGAGGAACAGGGATCTCTCTCCTGATGTCAGAGGCCACCAGCCTTCACCACTGCAGGAGTATCCATCTCCCAACCCGATATGCACAGACTATTTCTGCCCTCCATCAATATACCTGGAGGTTTCAGATTCTTGAATCTGTAGAGTCTTGTAATTTTTTGTTATTTCTCTGCTGTGCTTCCACCATTCCTTTGCTTAGTGACACAGGTTTTCCACAACTACACACCTTTAGGAGCAGGGACATCACTTGCTTCTGGCTAGTGGGTGCCCCCAGGCATCCCTGCAGCTCACAACTTAGAGAGGTGCAGCCTTCCTCAGGAACTTGGTCCAAGTGGAGACCTCTGATGTGCCAAGAGCAGTTGTGCCAGTGGTAAGGATCATGGCCTGTGGTGCTTCACTCCTTTACCAGGCTGATCAAGTTCAACAACCCAGCAGAAAAAAGCTGAACAACAAAGCCAGTCTTGACTGTTTAGCTTGCTAAACAAGGTCAGGAAAAACTGCAGCCAAGACCAGGAGGACAAGAATGGGAAAATGCACAGTCATGAATGGGATCAGAATCTGCCCCTTCCAACAGCAAGCTATTAGCCATATCAGTTTTATGTACTCCTTAGTGCTGCAAAATCAGCTACTGCTGTTAAGTCAGTCTCAAAAATAAAAGATTCACGATGTGTGTGAATCAAGCCATTTTTGAGACAAACCACAACAGAATCTATGAAAGTCAATCCTGAACTTTATGATATTAAGTGACAGAATACTAGATTAAGCAGAACACCACTAAAAAATTGTATGTAGTTCCACAATGAGGTTTTACAAGTTACTGTTTCAGAATCTATGTTCTTCTCCCAAGCAATAATTTCTGCTCAAGTAGGAATAAACATTAATTACCATACCAAACATTAATTACTATACTAGCAGTTAAAATAGCACCTTACTAAAATTACCTTAAGCCTAGTAGCTTCCCTATCCTAGCCCTGTTTGACATTAAAGAAATATACAAGGTTACTTTAAGTATCACCCCGAGACTGTTACCACTGAAAGTCTTATTTCAGCAAAGCAAAGCAGAGTAACCAATTTATTCTACTGAGAAGTTAATCCTTAGCAGTTATAAAAATTGTGTTCTTACACTATTGACAACTCTAGCAGGCTTTTTCCCTTGTCTGCTACCAACCTTAACAGTCACACAATCCCTTTTTATGCAAACAAACTTTGCTATGTATCTAAATTCATTCAAACATAGATTTCTAAACTGCTTGGAGAGTTTAACTAGTCTTGTAAGATAAGGAACTGGACTACTGTAGAGTCACAGTGCACATATTTGACACCCAGCCAAGCTTTTTGCAAAGCCCCTCAGAGCTCAAACTGATCCAACACAGAAACAGCTCCTTGCCCCTATCGTTGTGTCTGCTCACTAACAAGACAAGAGATTAACCAGGCAAGTTTTTAACAGGTTAGGTGATTGATACTACCTAATAATTTGATTAGCAAGCTGAGAACTGGCACAAGTTAAGTAGCAGGAGAATACTGCCAGAAACCTAAGAGGATGGAATGAAACTACCTCTTTCAACAAGAGCCTGCTGGATTAGCTCAGGCATCTCATTTGAGCTCCACTCTAGGTAGAAACAGCATCTATAAACCCATTTTTTCCACCCTTACTGAGCACTGGTACTCATACTGACTCCAAGATTCACACATGTAACTGGCTCCTACTGATCTGTACTTGGCATAGCCAACCTGAGGGAAAGCCAGTGTTTCAAACACAGTAAACAGGGTTTATTTATGATTGTGATCATTGCTTCACCTGTTACTCAGCACAAGCTTCCCACAGGTACATCACCTTCACCTGTCTAGTTTAAGAGACGTTCTCTCTTTTGAATCACACCACCACTACTGCATAGAGAGCAGTGTCTCTCTCACCTTCCCCAAAATATACACTAAAATAACAAGAAGTCAACATGGTAAAGTGGACTATCAGATTTATGATACTTTAGCAGGACAGGATATAAAACACCCATACTGCCAGCAAGTGTAGTGTTACATATGCCACCACTACAGAGTTATTACAGGTGAACTCACAAAGTAAAGGAATTTAGCCACAGGAATCAAGGTGAGAATGTTAAACATATATTCTAGATGCATCATTTCAAGTGAAAGGTAACTGAAGAGCTGTTAGTCAAGCACTTTTGCCTATGGAAGAATTTTTTCTGCACTTTTTGGGTATTGTATATTTCCTACTAGGAAGCTGAGCTCTTCTCCTGGTATCTATAATAGCTTTAAAAATAATTAGAGGCTAAAGATGCAGAGGTGTTACAACGTTCCTTGGTTAATGAGATAATCTAATCAAATTAAAATTAGACTTAAAGATGATGTTTGAGGAAAGCAAATTTCTTCAGGACCAGGGCTTAGAAAGCTCTCTGTAATATCAGATTCATTCTCAAGATAGTTCTCTAAAAAGACCACCACCAACTTCAACATAGCCAAAAGGAATACACATGAGGAAATGGGAAACAAGCCTTCTGGCACTAAAAAAGCATGCAACTGCCAAATTCCTTCCTTTTCTTAGTTTTCTACTTGGTGCTAACTGCCAAGTTAAATGAAATCACTAAGGTTGGCAAGAAAATCCTGGATATTTGTGGAGGTTAATAATGAAATTCATTACACACAGGTATAATGAATTAGGACTCAGAGGACCCACCCTACTGATGGACATCTCTTGTTGCAGATGTGCAAAAGCCACTTAGTTCTCTGCCTGTGATTTAAAATGCTACTTGTCTAGGCAGAAAGTCCTCTACCTTGGTCAGATATAATTCTGATAAGAAACATTTCCTTAATATTTACCCCAATTTTATATCTTCCTTAACTCCTTCAGCATGCAATGTAAGCTGGACAGAGGGCAACCAGGCAATTACGCAGTAACCTCGATGACAAGGTTGTTCTGCCACTATTTTTACAAAATTAGTCCCTTTGGTAGGCTGTATGGTCTTACACTTTAGGTGTACAAAGAAAAGTCACAGCTATCTGATTGTTTAGTCAGAGAGGCTTCCAAGCGGCCTATCCATACAAAGGAGGCTTTGAAACAGCCTCCTGAATTCTACTGTACCAGTCAAGACTGAAAACTTCATGTGACTGTATTGCTGGTGACCTGATACTACACAAGGACTGGTTGAACCTCTGACAGGTAAAACAAGTCATGAATATGGACAGCTGAAATTGGCCAATAGAGCACATGTCTCTACACACACCAAGGACAATAAATCACACAGGAGGATAAACAGGCTAAAACCCCCCAAAAAAAACAACCCCAAAAAAACCAAACTGAAAAAATCCCAACAAACCACTCCCAAAGAACCCCTAACCAAACAAAAAGCCTCAAACAACACCCCTCCCCCCTCGACCAAAACAAAACCCACAACTGAGTTCAGTACAGCAAATAACTAAAGAACAAAACATTAATTGAGTTTAAAACAAGGACCAAGTCTTCAGTACTTGCCCTTATCAGTTTTTAAAAGCAGCAAGTCAGTTACTCTGGAGAACAGAGTGACTGCAGTATTACTTACTACAATTGCAATATTAATATGGCAATATTACTACAGACACAAGAGCTATTGTATTAATCTCACAAAAAAGGTAGTTCCATAAGAGGAAGAAAATAAGAAGTAAAAGTGAAACAATGAAAAGTGTTACTTTTTATTATTCTTAAATCCACAAATAAAGAATGGAAAAACTTCTTGGCTTATACTTCCCAAGACAAATGTTGCTATAAAACTAATTTTGATATTTAAGACAATGCAGTACAAAGAAACTTGCCTGGTAGCTGAAGCAAATACTGGTATGGCTCTAGGATTCTTTTAGATGTTTCATCCATCCCATCCATTTCTTTGTTTCCTAAGATGTAGTTCACTGTTAAAGAAAGTGTTATTAGCACTATTTAGATTTAAAAATATGGAAGTAAACAGTAGATGCATACAACTAAAATGTCAGCTGAATTACAGGTTAGGTAGAAATATTCCAATTTTGTGCATGGCACCTTCAGTATATAAAAAGTTTCCAGATGTCATTTACCAGGGAAACACATATAATACATGCTAAATACAGTTTTATTTAATTATTCATTAAGTTTAAGCCAACTCCTAGACTTTGCTTACTTTTGTACGTAGTAGATTGCTTAGGTGATAAAGCATTTAAAACTTTACCATTCACAACAATGAAGCTCCACTGCAAGTCTTTAAAGACACTCATACAAAACGCTACATACAAAATCCCACACAACTGATCCAATTAGATCTCCCTAAATGCTTTCTCCATACATTAGACATTCTAAAAGTGGAAATGTCTAAGAGCAGAAAATACACCTCAGATCAAGGCAACCTAAAGAAGCAGAATACTAGCTTCAGTCTTTTGATATAATACCATTTTCCTACCACTGTTCAAGCATAACTCTACACACTTTCCCATACACCATAAATATAACAGACTCTTACGAATAATCTTTTACAATCCAGGGTCTACAGAGCTCAACAATTTTCTATTGATCAGCTTCAATTCACATACTTCTGGTCATCTCCATTCTTTTTTCACACTGTTTTCTGTGATGGGATTTGTTATCCTTTCACCTCTAGCCTTCCTTGCTGCACTGCAGATGCAGCAACTCAAAACAATTCTTCTCATGTAGTTTTAAGACAGGAACTGCAGCAGCAGCATAAAGTCTCATGCTACTTCAACATCACTTCTCAGATACTTGGCTGGTATCTTGCAAAGAATTTCTTTCTTCCTGGAGCAAGTGAATAGTTAAGTAAATTAATGTCTTGATTTTGGCTAGAATGGAGCTAATTTTCTTCTTAGTAGCTGGTACAGTGCTGTGTTTCAGACTTGGTATGAGAATACTGTTGATAACACACTAATGTTTTGGCTTTTGCTAAGAAATGCTCATCATAAGTGAAGGATTTTTCAGTTTCCAAAGATGAGCAAGGGAGCAGGTGCATAAGAAGCTGGGAGAGTATAGCTCAGTCAGTTCCTGTCTATTCCCATTCTTACCTTCCACACCCACAAGTATTGGTAGCAGTCTGCACTTGGGGAACTGATCTGGATTAATAACTATTTTCCAAGCTTAGGTTTAGATCAATTCCTTTATTTGCTTCACTGTGTGTGTTTATCAAATGTATTGGCACTTCAGGGGCAAGAAAGGCTATTTAACCAAATACAGTTGTCAACAAAATGCTCATAAGACTGCATCTTTTAGGAAAGCTCCGCACAGTTTCTTGGCAGTGATGCTGTGATAAGAAGTGCAGCCTTTCCATCCCATCCATGATGTGCCAGCACAACTAGCGGTCAGGCCACACACTAATCTAAATCAGATTTGACACCCTTGACTCCTTATTTTGTTGCCAGCTTGTTTGGTGTAACTGAAGTGCTTTCAACCAGCACTGCCACTGAGAATGGCTGTCAAACTGTACCCTTACACATAAAGAGTAAGTCTCAAAGGACTTCAGCAAGGAGGTAAAATCAAAGATTTTCAGAGCCTACTCCCAGATGTTTTAAGTAGATAGAATCTGGTAGAGATAGATATAAGGATATACTATCAACCTAACAACTCCCCTGTGACTATTACTTGTCAAAAAGCCACACAGACAGTGAGAGAATTGAAAGTGCATAGCTATCCAGCTAGGCTGAGAAGAGATGTTAGGATTGGAAATGCTCTCCTATAAAAGTTCTTGCTTAGAAGTAAATGTTAAAGGTCTTCCTCTTCCCTCAGGGAATTAGGTCTCTTGCTCATCTCTATGGCAGTAAGCCAATATTCAGAATCCCCAACTAACTTGAAATTCATTAGTATTATACAGCATCAACCTAAATATTCGCATCTTTCTGCACAAAACTAATAGCTGTTCACCTGAAATACTGCTTATCAGCAGAAAATCAGTCAGGTACTTCTGCCAGAAGTACAGAGATTCTTTCTTTCTTTTTCTTTCAATAAAAGGCAAAAAAGATCTCATGAACAAAAATAACTCATCTCAATTCAATATAATTAAAGTTTTCTATACCAGTATTCTACTATTAAATGAAATTTTAGTTAAATCCCCACTAAGGAAAAAAAAAAAAGTCTGATTATTCACCAGACAGCTACACATTTAACACACTCACTGGCACATAAACAGTGAACAAAACCTGCCCCAAACTTATACATAGAAAGGGACACTTGATAAAGAAAAACATAAATGAAATTCATTACAAAACCCTCTAAGCAAAAATACCATGATACCAGATATGGAATATTACTACTCTTTGCACAAAATTATCACATACGGCACACTTGGGAAATGCTTGATATTAAGAGTTTCCTACCGGGGTGATTGACTGATTTGTTTTGGAAGTTACACTGTTGCAGCGACAAAGACATCTTCAGTGTTTTAGACATAAGATCTCAAGCCACCATCTTCCAATAAAAAGTAAAAGCCAGCAATTAAACAATAAATGAAAGGGAATTTAAAGCCTTTCATTAGTGAAAGTGCAAGAATTGGTTACATCTATGCTTATTCATAGGATTAAGGCAGTCAAGGCCATTTTACTTTTTAAACAAGCACACAAACTTGCTGTATTTCAATTCATATGCATGACAAAGTTAATTTTCCAGTTATTTCTCAGTATCTTCACATAGGCATAAAGAACAGCCACACACAAAAGAGAGCCCAAACAGCTGCCTTTTGGACTGCATCAAACCTTATCTCTGATGACCGTTTTGAAAACACACATGACACTAGGATAAGATGGTGATGTGGGCCTCCATAATGTGGAACTACTCTAAAGCTATACTTGAAGCTGTGATATGAGTCTAGGACCTTTCTAGAGAGGATGAAAGTTGATGACTAATGATGATTAATTCTAGGTCAAATGTCAAGAAAAAGTTTTGGAACTTTGCAAAACAGCTTCTCACACTATCCTGTTCCATCCCACTCTTCAGAACCTTTTCCCCCTCCTCCCATGAAGGGGAAATGTAATAGTCTGGAATGGTCCAGGTAAATATACAGATGGTATTATAAAAAGTATCATCTCAGGGGCTGCAGTCATAGTGCAATTACAGGGAAAATAAAAGACAACTACCAAAGAAGCAGAGAGCTGCAGTATAAAATGAACCATTCAGAAAGTTCTCAAACAGTTCCATCACAGAAGTTAGCGCACTGAGAGACTGGCTTCGTTGTGACTAGTGGGGAGGAAGAAGCCTCAGAGAGGGGGGACCAGATAGGAGTGAGAAGGAGAGTTTCAAAAGGAATACAAAGAAAACATAGCGAATATGTATTGTTTCAAACAGAGACTACCAGAAGTCTTAATCCAAATACAACTGGGACGCTAGTCCACATTCCCATTCTAATTAGCAGTCGTGTTTATAACCCCTCCTAGGCTGACACCGAACAACACCTCGCATTCAAGCTGCGGGCGGGCAAGCTTCCAACAGGTGGAAAGACAGTCACAGACCACACATTTTCCCCGAAGATGCAGCTAAGCAAACAATAACTTTCCGTCGCCGCCACTCCAACACTAACGCCAGAATGGCATGAGCATACTGCTCCTGGGATCGTGGTTCCATTTTAATGGGATTTCCAGGTAAAACTGAGCACGGACGCTGCAGTTCCCGCAGGCAGACGGGGAGGGTCTCTGAGCTGCGGGATGACCCGAAGACAGAAGATGAGTCGGCAAAACCCGCGACCACAGCTGGAGCGCTGCGTTACGCGTTAAAACTCACATTTCACAGGGAACACGAAGTTGCTGCCGCCCTGTCTGCAGCTGCCAAACTCCCGCCACAAGCAGACCAAGGGAAATAAGGTTCATTTCTTTCTGAATTCAACACGACAGGCGCAGCCTTCTCAGCTACCTCCAGAACGAGAGGGCTCAGCTATTCAGCGCCATTTTAGGAGATCGAGAGCCGAGGACACATCGCTCCCCCCGCCCGCCGTCCACCCCCATTTTCTGATCGGCGCTGCCGGGCTCTGCCGCCAGGGAGGGCCGGGAAGCACCGCCCGCCGCCAGCCCAGCGCAGCCCCGGCCCGGAGCGGTCTGGCCGGCCACCCG
>VWYO01021825.1:113952-177929 GCA_013400275.1 Rhadina sibilatrix | reverse complement strand
GGGGGGGTGCTGCCCTCGGCGGCGCGGCGCTCCCGGCGAGCCCGGCGGTGGCAATGACAGGTCCGAGGCCCAGGGGCTGCAGCCTCGCCGCCGGAACTCCGCGCTGGGGGGCTCCGGGGGGATAAAACCACGTGTGCCGCCGCCAGACCGCCAGCCCTGGCTCGAGCGGGGCGAAAGGAGGCAGAAAAAGCCGAGGTCTGGGGCTTGCGGAGGAGCGCGGGGAGAGGGAGGTGTTGCCCGGCAGCCGCGTGTGGGTTTTTGCTGCAGGGATTTATCAGGAAGATGCTGCGCGGTCCCGGCGCTGCCCCGAAATGTTGCTGGCCGGCCCCAGATGTGCTCGCCGGGGTTGTTGGTGTGACAGCTCGGCGGAGCGGATGGATTTACATAACAATAATTTGACGCTGTCAGTGCTCGGCGCTGGGCAGCGGCTGGAGGGGAAGGGAACCTGCCCTTCGCTCAAAGCACTTGCGTAATTGTGTTGCGCGCCCACTCCGCGGCAGGGGAAGGTGCTGGTTTGGGGGTTGTTTTTTGGGTTTGTTTTTTTTTTTTTGCCTGTCAATAGGCTGTTTTGGCAGATTTGGCATCCATCGGGCTCGTCGCCGCTAACGCCCGTGCGAGCGGATTTCGTGTTCCAGCCTTGCCTCATATTCCGGGCTGGATTGCAGCTCTGAAAACGCTCCCAAGGAGTGGGGTTCTGGTGTCGGGAAGGTGTGGGTGGATGCAGGGTGTGAAAATGCCTTGTAAAACCCTGGGATGGGGCGTGCGGCGAGGCATTGGCTCTCTCCTGCCTGCCCCGCTTCTTCCCCACCAGGCAGCTCGGTGCCGCGCTCCCTTCCCGCAGCTGCATCCTCTTGTCCTCGCAGCTCTGGTTTGAGGCCGGGGAGATGGAGCAAGCGGTATTTTGGCCTCGGGAGCCACAGCCAGTGAATAATCCCCTGGCCGACGCGTTTTGATTTACTGGAATTATGCCCCTGTCAATAAATGGGACTCGTGCTGCATTTATTCCCTGCCCTCAAAGTGCTTTTTTGCTCGTTGCCAAATCTACCTGGAGTTAATTATCTGAATTGTGCTTTCTTTTTTTTTCCTTCTTGGTTGTTGTTGTTGTTCTTGTAACGGCAACATTTTTAAAAGCTAAGGAGCTCCGAAGTTTATATAATAATCTGGTTCTTGGCAGGGTTTCGTGGTGGGGTTGTTTTTTTTTTTTTGGTTTGTTTTTTCTTTTTTTTAAATGTGTGTGTAATGCGGTCGGTCGCGGCGCTGAGTTTTAATCGTTTCTGATGTTTCCAGCACCACTGTTTGGAGTTCTCAGCCTAAAAAAGCTGCCGCCGTCGCTCTGCAGCCTCGCTGGAAGAGTTGAGGGCATTGAAATTAAAGAAAGCTCAGCTGCTTGTATACAAATATACAGCAATTACAAGGCAACAAAGTTATTGCAGAACCCTGCCGTCGCCATGGCAACACGCTCACTCAATTACATTTGGAAATGTAAAATGCCACCCAGTTAGAAAGAGTAAGTTTTAGTGACTGCAGATTTTCTGGGTGAAGCGAAATGTGGAAGATGCAGCTTTCCAGGATTCTCTGCTTTTTCCCTCTGTCCTTGGATGGCATGCCTTAGCATGTGCATCTGACAGATTCCTGGTGTTGATATTAAAGCTGTGCCCTTGGTGGTCTAAACTTAGGGAAAAAATATCTTTAAATCTTCACAATTTTAACTTTGTCACCCTGTTTGTTTTTTTTTTGTTTGTTTGTTTTGCTTCAGGAGACAGATTAGCTTTAAGAAAGGAGACAGATTAGAGAAAGCATTTTGAAAATCAGCTCAGAACACCAGAAGAATTTGCTCAACAGGATGGAGGCATGGAAGGAAGGCACAAGTATGGCATGAAAAGCTTGTATTCCCTTGGGAGGAGACGTCTGTGTCCTAAAATCTCCTAAGCAGGCTATCCTAAAGTAGAGGAGAACTGCCAGGTGTGAGTTACCAAGTTCTTGAGAAGCCCAGAGAGCATCCGGGGTGGGAGAAAACAGGTGAAGGAGACCCAGGTCCTGGTGTGGGATGCAGGTGAACTCTGTAGTGGAAATTGGTTTCACCTTCTTGCTTGCCTTTTGGTGGTGAATCACCAGGAAAATAAAGAAAGGCCAGGTTAAAGAGGGCTTGGAGCAACCTGGGATAGGGAAGGTGTCCCTGCCCATGGCAGGGGGGTGGGACTGGATGGGCTTTTAAGGTGCTTTTTCACCCAAACCATTCCAAGAGCAGATGGAAACAGTAAGAGTAGTGGTTTGTGTAGTCTTTGTGCTGGTGAAGATGCAACTCTCTGCTGTGCTTATGTTTCACAAGCAACATCCCTTTAAAGCAGAAAAGATAAAACCCAGCAGTGCAGTAACAGCTGGAAAAGGTAAATACAGGAATGAGGGTTTTTCCTTAAGCCAGTAGTGATGTGTTTACAGATACCTGGAGATCGATGAGCTCCTGAAGAAGTTACCTGGTAGCAAGGAGCTGATGGAGATGTTTAGGTAGGTGCAGATGGCAATGGGTTGTCTTGAAGAAACGTGTTTTGCCCAAATCTTTAAGGGCTCGAACTCCAGACTGCCTCCTGAGCCCTTGGAGCATCTGGATTGGGAAGGCTTGCAAGTCCCATGGACCTGAGTTAGCTGAGGGATGGTTTTGGGTGGAGGCTTTGCCCAACTTGTCAGATTGTTCTGCTTTCAGCACCAGCCTGTGACGTGCCAGCCTTGTGGTTTGCCCACTCCTGGAGAGCAGCAGCTTGAGCAGCGTGGCTGCAGCCCCCATGGTCAGTGCCTGCTTTTCTCCTGGCCATACCATCCTGGAATGGTTGGGGTTGGGAGGGACCTTCAAGCTCATCCAGTGCCACCTCCTGCCATGCAGGGACACCTCCCACTATCCCAGGCTGCTCCCAGCCCCAGTGTCCAGCCTGGCCCTGGGCACTGCCAGGGATGCAGGGGCAGCCACAGCTGCTCTGGGCACCCTGTGCCAGGGTCTCCCACCCTCCTTGGGAGGATTACTTCTCCCATGGGCAGAGGTGGAAGCACAGGAGCTGCCTGTTTATAGCCTGCTGAAGAGCTAGAGTTGGGTCTTCAACCTTAAATCCCCTGTGGGACTGCAGGGGTGAGGAGCAGGACTTGTTCAAAACAAAGGTTAAAATTGCCCATGAGTTTAGCTCGGTTTGCCCTCTCTATCTCTCTTTCAAATGCTTTGTGCTTTCTGGGGAATAGACCTTTTCAAACCAGCTTGAGGTGTATCTGTGATCCAGAAACTTGCTGCAGTGCCTGAAACTTGTCCTCGAGGTTCATTTGCAGGTTTTCAAATCAGGGGAAGCTGCAAGTTCTTTCTATACCTGAAGTGCCCAAACACATTGCAAACGGAGTGTTGAAACTGAAACTTGCCCATAAATATGTAAGATGGGATAAATCAAATATTCCAGGAGAATTTTCCTTCATCTTCCAGCATTCCCCATGCTGGTATGCCAGGCTGTGCCTTCGTAGGGCCGCTGTAAGGGGCTGTCCCCGTGTGCTGTCAAGGTTACCCTGGGTCTGTGTGGGTTAACTGATGCTCCCTTCAGGGTTTGAGAACCTGAGTGCTCACTGCCCAGCTGTGCCAGCTTAATCTTGGGCTTAAAACTCTTCTCTGGTGTCCTCCTCCAGCTAAAGAAGTGTTGGTGCACTCCTTGGCATTGTGTATTTGTATACAAAAAATATGAACCCCAGCTCTTGGGACTGTATTTCACTTGTCTTGTACCCGTGGTTGAGTATCCACAGAAGAGTTTATTTGCTCAGTGGGATCTGTTGCTGGCCTGTTCCAAGTGGCAGAGCTTGTCCCAAACCACAAGGAAATATTAATTGAACATGTTATTGGGCCACTGGTAATGACATTTGTTAAATATTTGCCAAGTATTCTTCTTGCTGGCTTCTTCAGTGGTGTCACATTCTACTTCATTGCCCTGCCAGTTCACCTTTAGTTTGTTTCCAGTTATCCCGTCACTTTTCCATCATCTTTTTCCATCCTGCTACTGAGTCTGCTTGGGTTTAGATTTTATCAGAGTCCTGCTGGAACCCCTTGAGTTCATGCTTTTGTAGGGGTGTGTTTCACTGGGCAGAGAAGCCAATGGGATGCGCCTTGTCACTGAATTCACAATTGCTTTTCAGTTTCGAGCCCCCTTCCCTCATGGATAGCTTCTCCCTCCCTTTTATCTTTGCTCCCAGCCTCTCCAGGTCCAAGCATGCAGAGCAAGTCTCCAGAGCAGTGCAAGCTTCCCCTCACTTGCTGAGCTTAGAGGTCTGGCTTTGGGGGAAAAAAAACCCCCTGTAAAAATATGTGTAAAAATATTGTTTGCCTCAGATAGCAGAAACTGACAAACAGCAGAAAGACTAAAGCTGTCTGCTTTAATAATTAGAAATGTGGCAATATTGGAAACCAGTGAAAGGGATAAATAGTCCTTTAAAATATTAAAGTAAAAGCTGTGTGTGGTGGGGGAGGAAATGGCTGTTAGCATTTTGGTTCGATTTAGGTTGCCTCAATGATATATATACATATAAATATATACATAGCCTATATTGAATCCTTGGACGAAGGAACTCCTCAGAGCCCTCCCGTAATGAATGCCACTTGCATTTTGATTGTGTTATGCACGAGCCCAAAGTGGGCCACGTTTACTTTCTCCTGCAGTGGACCATGTTGATAAGGCAATATATAACAGATGATTCATGAAGTGCTGCTTGTCATTGCCAGGGCTGCTTGAATAGCGAGCAGATTTTGGGCAATGCTTCTTCACCGGAAAGATTTGGGCAGTTTAAACTGAGAGGAGGAGGAGGAGGAGAAAAAAAAAATCAAAAAAAAAAAAATCTGCACAGTATTTCTGGCTGCCTTAAAGGAGCTGCCTCACAGCATTTAGAAGAAGTTGGTGGGGGGAGAATGGGTGAAATAAAGGGGGGGCAGAGAAGCAGGAAAGCACACGGAGGTTGCATAATGATGTCGAAAAAGGGAACAATTAGAAAAAGACTGTAAAATCTCTTGGAAAGCTTCCGTGGTTTTCCCTTTGCAAGGAATTGCAGCTTGGCCTTCCCCTCTGAAAATCCAGGCCTTTTCTGTGGCTTTCATTACTGGGCACATCTTGATCAGCTTCATTTTTTTTAAGCTCATTTTTGTATTGGGTATTACCTCAGAGAAGTTTGATTAAAATGTGCCTCAAAGAGCCATCTCCCAGTGCAGAGGAATGTGTGCTGGCTCATGGTCCTGGGCACACTCAGCCCTCTGCCCCCTCATCAGTGGCTGAAGCTCTGTTCTTTACTTGAAAAACGTTTAAACCCCAAAAAGTTGCAATTTGAAAACTGGATCTTTGGGTCACGAGAATCCTTTTTTTTTTTTATTATTATTTTTTTTTTTTAGTTTGGCCAAAATTAGATTATTTTAATTTAGTTTGTTTTCTAATAACAAACCAGTTATTTCATCTATCTATCTATCTATCTACCTACCTACCTACCTACCTACCTATCTATATACCTATTTATCTATCTGTGGGTATCTGCTGGAAGAAGAAATGTATTTTAGGGGTTTTATTTTCTGCCATCACAGGATAAAATAACGTGCAGGGGCTGAGTGTCTCAGCCTGGGTTTTGGCAGCACAGCAATGTGTTGTTTTAAATGTCTTTTTAAGCGTGTCACTCCTTCATTCCGGGGAGCACTGACATCCAGCTGAACTGAACTCCATGTATCTTTCATGAGCAGTGAAAAAACCCTGATATTTCACACGTAGGAAAGAAGTCACTTTATTAATTTTTCTGGAGAAGTGGCGCTTTAATGAGGTGTCTGTCAGCGAGACTTAATTACAGTTAAATTCTGGGAGCATTAGTACACTGTGTCTTGTTCCGTGTAAAATGAACTTCCATTTGTCACGTGTGTGCAGGAGCATTGCTTTGCTGATAGAATTTGTGTTAGCTCCACTTTGAGGAATTGCAGTTACTCATAACTGGGCTGTCACCAGTCACTTCACATCCTTCTCCTGCCTGGGTTTTCCTGATGTGCTCCAACAGCTTATGTTGCATTTGCTCAGGGAAAATGATAATGCTCGGGTGGGTTCTGGGGTTGTGTTGACAAAATATTATCTCCCAAGAAGAGGATCCTCAATGTGAGCCTGAAGCAAGGAATTAATCCTGGCCTGTGCTGTTCCCAAGAAATTCTCAGAAAAGGAGTGTTTTTCTAAGCATTTGGAAGGTTACATTTTCTCCCACGGGAGCTACAGTTACCTAGTTCTTGTTACTGTTTGTGATGGATTCTGGTAAAATCTTCAATAGGGGTGGTTTCCTGGAGAGCCAGAAAAATGGGCTGCCTTTTGCTGCAGGTTCATGTGCATGTAGAGTGGTGAGACTTGCTTCTCTGCTCAAATAACATGCACGAAAGTGAAGAGAAATTGCATTTTTTCACACCTTGAAAACAACGAGGGTTGTGCAAACTGGAAGAGTCTGTGAGGTTTAGCCTTGGGAGCTCAGGGCAGGGAGAAGGGAGAAGTGGGCAGGTAATTGTGAACACTGGTTTGGAAGGAAGTGGGATGAGATGGAAGATGGGCTGGTGGCCTTGACTTTGGATGCAGTGGGTCCAGCTGCAGGCAGATAAGGATGCAAAGATCACGGAATTCCCAGGAAGCATTGGAAAGAGAAGAGCTGTGTGCAGACTATCCATCAGGGTGGTCCTGAAGGAAGAATCCATGGGTGAAACTGAGCTTTCCTGCAGGCTGGGTTATGTTTTACAGCACTGCATGTGTGGAACTCATCTCTTCAAGCAGAGAATCTTTTCTCCAGCCAGCAGAGACTTGCAATAAAAGGAAACTGCTGTCCCCAATGCTGTGGGTGAGTCAGGAGAGGGGACCTCTCCAAGGCATTCTCAGAGGATACTGGATCGTGTTTCTTGTGGAGGTCTTGGTGGAGGGGATGACACCTTTTTGAAAAGGGGCTGGCACCTTTTTAAAGCTGGAGAGGGCAAGAACACAGGGAAGTGCAGCTTCCTGCTGCCTTCCTAGGGAGATGGTGCTGCTGGAGTGTGGTTTGTGCTGCTGGAGCATCTTCAGGGACAGGGAGAGAAACAGACCTGGCTGAGTTAATGGTTGGACTTGATGGTCCCAGAGCTCTTTTCCAACCTTAATTATTCCATGAATGTGAGCAGGATCTCTGTTGGGCTGTTGCAAAGCTCAGGCCATCTTTGCTTCCCATGCAAAGCAGAAAGCCTGGTCTGACACTGCTTTCTGCTGTTGGTCAGCAAACCAGCCCCTGGATTCTGTGCCCCTGAGCGCTGCTGTGGGTGGGAACTGCTGCTAGGATCACCCCAGCTCTCCATGGGCTGCTGCTGCCCTTACTCAGCAGGGCAAGGAGGCCTGGGTGCATTGGGTGGTGGGAGCGCTCAAACTTCGTGTCTCGTCCTTGCTCTGTGCCAAAGAGGAAGCAAAGGCAAGGCAAAGAGACCACACAGAGTCAGGTGTGTTGGGATCTGGTGCTGGATGTCCTGCTGAGTGCTGGATGTCCTGCTGAGTGACCAGTCCTTCCAGTGGGCTGGGACAGACACTGGCTACTGTGATGTGCATTTGCATTTCAGTTCTTCCTCGCTGCTTGATGCGTGTGAACCTCCCAAAACAAATTAGTCTCCATGTGGATTCTGTTGTGCATTTCTCCTACCCAAGACAGATTTCCTATTTGAGTCAAATAGCAGTGCTTTGGTTGGGAGGAAATGTTCTTTACTTATTCATTTCCACAACTGATACCTGCTGTCAGATCCTGTGGAGGCTGAAGGATACATTTGAGTCAGGACTGCCTCACACAAGATATTGACCTGGAAGCATGATCAAAGGAGGAGGGAGAGGACTAGGAAGGAGTATTTATTCTGATTGCACATGGTAGGTACCTACTGCTTCCTTGGGGGTTGTGTTTCTCTCCTTGTCAGGCTTTTCTTCATCCCCTTGTTCATCCCTGCTGCCTTGTCTGCTCCCTGTGCCTCGGATGGAGCCTTTGAGGATGGGCCTGATCATAACAGTGAATGAAATATTTAATGTCAGGAAAAGCACCTCCTGCTTGAAGCTTTGCAAAAACCACCAGCTCGTGACAGGGAAAAGTAATCTGAGGTTTTGTGTCATAAATTATCGAACCTGCAGAAAAGCTGGAGACTTCTGGGTCAGTGGGCAAAAAGGCTTGATGTGATTTCAGGGCAAAGCGTGGCTGTCACTGGCTGCTTTATGCCTTGGAGAAGATGGCCTTGTCATTGCAGTCTTGTTTAGGAGGACATTCTGTGAGCTGTTGAGAGGAGAAAAGACTTTTACTATGCAATTTTCTGAGCCATCCCTGCAGATTTTGGGTGGATTTACACAGATTGCAGGCTCTTGTTCACCTCAGTCGCTGTGTCTGTGTGTCTGTTGCTGCTGTTGCCTCTACTAGGTTGTGTTCTGTCAACAGAAAAAGGTGGTGGTGGATCTGATTGGACCTGCTGGATCTGATTCTATTATTCTATGATTGCACTGAAACAACATGCCACAGTCAAAAGAAGGAAAATATTAGTATTTAGAACTTGAAAACCACCTCCGACCCCAAAAAGCTGATAATAAAACTGGGCAGGAGCTTCACTTTGTATATTGAGGCACTTCTCCTTGTCTGTGTTGGTGGTTAAGGGCTTGATCCAGCTCCTGGTAAAGCCAGCAGGGATCTCCCCTCTGCCTTGAGCTGGCTGTGAGTGATGACCCCAAGTTGCAAACATTCGTGTGGACCCAACAGGGAGGCTCTGGGCTCTCTTGGGCCAGCACGGTTCTCTGTCCAGACATTTAGGGCAGACATCAGGAGGGATTTCTTCCCTGAAGGAGTTGACAGGTTTGGAAGGAGCTGCCCAGGGCGTGGCAGAGTCACCATCCCTTGTAGCCCAGGGCCAGTGGTGTGTGCTGCTGGGAGAGCCCAGGGGCCAGCAGTGGCCCCGGGTGACAGCCACAGAGTCACACCAGTGCCGTGTGGCCACCAAACTCGAGTGTCCTCCTGTCAGCTGACAGCATTAGAGTCACAGCTGAATTCTGTTTGGCACTGAAAGTGTGCTGCTTCTGGGCTTTGCTCTAAAAATGCTGGTCTAAAAATAAACTGCTGTGCAGGGATGCTGGAAGCAGGGGAGCGAACGGAGAACTTGAGCACGGAACATAAGGCTTGGCTGACTGCAGGGATGGGGTGGTGGAGCAGCAGCCAGGCCAAGGCAGGAAAGTTCTGCCCAGGGGAATAATTCCCTGGGAAGGGGAGGAGGAAGTAAGGGAACTGAGGGTGGCAGGTAGACATTGAACTCTTCCGTCGGCCCGCCGGCACAACTGCGCCGCTCCACTTCAAAGGGAGCGGGCCATAAAAGCCCCAGCAGCAGTTGGGTGAGGAAAATTGCACCTCAGATACGAAACCTTGCTGTGTAGCAGCTCAGCCAGGCTGGCCTGCCGCGGGTCCTCTCAGAACTGGGAGTTTGGACTCCGCAGACGGTGCAGCAAAAAAAACCCCAACCGTGCTGGTGTTTAATGAGGTGCTTACCGCGTTTAAAATGGCAGCAAACCCGAGCCTGCAGAAAGGAGAGCATCTCCTTGCACCAGCCTTATCACCCTCCCCGGGACAGGGATATCCAGCCATTGTACGCTTCCCATTCCTCGATCTTCCCCAGTGCCAGTGTGAATGGCATTCCCCACATTCTTTCCTTAGCTGGACCCGAGCCATCAGGCCCGGAGGTCCGGAGGTTGGGAGTCGGTGCTGGAAGCTCAGAGATAGCTCAGGCTTTAGCTGTTGGGCTTTCTCTTCCCTCTTCCCGAGGGACTGGGGTGTGGGATGCCCCAATCCAAGGAGCTGGAAATATGGACATCTGATCCTCCTTGCTGCCTTTTTGCTCCAGTAGGAAAAATCTTCAGTGTCTGCATTTGGTAGAGGACTGTCTAAGAGGAGCAACTTAGACTAGATTTAAATAAATAAATAAACTTAAAAAAAAAAAGGCAGCATATTCTTGGCAATAATTTAGACTTTTGCTGTAAACTGTCTACATTCCCTGGGGGATGAGGTCTCCTTTTGAGAAAATCTGTTCTGAATTCAGCATGTTTGACAATTTCTCTGTGCGACTACCTTCAGGTTTTTGTTTTGGTGGGGTAAATGAGCACAATAATGTGTATGTGCTTCTAAGTGCTCAGCTTGGGGGTTTATTTCTAATTTTTTTCTTTAAAATATCAAAACCCTCTCTTCAGGATACCAGGACTGACAAGGTTTGCGTTCCAGTATTGCAACACAAGGTGTTCTCTGTTTCAGACTGTAAATATTTATCTCTTGTCAAAGCTGAGCAGTTACTATTGGGAACTGATCTGGCATGTGAAAAGGTTTTCCTTAAGGAATTTGTTTCCTTTTATTTACAGTGTTATCGTATATTTAAATTCCAGGGCCTCAGCATATAGCTCTGAGGCTCCTTCCTAGCACTGGCAGCAAAAATGGGAATTATGACAGCCTCAGAATAGGGATAGGGGAATTCTGAGCATATGCTGGTGCCAGGCAGCAAGCGTGGCTTAGAAACCAAGGCAAACCCAGGCCAGGTCCTGGTGTTCTGCCAGGGCAGTGCTGGGGCTGCCTGTGATGGAAGGGACATGGATTGAGCTCAGGTGAGCACAGGTGTTCCCTGGGCTGGCATTTCCCAGCTGCTGGGCTATTCCCCCTTCCCTCGGCTCTTCTCTCCTGGATCTGGCCCTCACAGCCCTCTCCACGTCTCTGCTTCTCCTGCCTGCTTTGTCATAACCTTCCTGCAGCACTGGGAGCCTTCCCCAGCCACCTCTGCCGTGTTTGCCACAGGTTTGGGGCTGGGTTCCTGCTCCTGGCAATTCCTGAGGCCTCCCTGCTGCCTGCAGGTCCTGCTCCTGGAGAGCTGGAGCCTGCTTTCATCTGCCTGCAGTGCCTGGCATTGCTGGGGAAATCGTTCCTGTTGTATTGTGCCGCACGTGGGAGGCTTATTCAGCCTGCAGAGGTCTGGGGTTTCTTTTTTACATCTCCCTAGCTTCTGTACATGCTGATTTTTTTTGATGCCAGTGGTTGCTTAAGGTTCTCGATGCTCTTGCCTGCGTGCTGGAGTCTCGGAAGAGCAGCCAAGGGCTGTCGAGGAGGGGTGCAGGTTGTACCATTTTCCCTCTGTTAGGGAGCAGCCTCATTGAATGGAATCACTTATTGAGGCTGAATTCAGCCCCTGCCATGGCAGGGCAGAGCTGCTTTTGCTCTTCCTTAGCAATGTGCAAAATATGTATCTCAGACTAGAGCCAGCCCTGGCCTTGGAGCTCATCTCGCTGATTCAGAGGTGACAGGCAGGTAAAATGGAGTGAAAATAAGAAATGCTTTCTTTGCCCCTGGTGTTTGGATATACATCTGTTTATTTCACAGGCATATACTTCATTTATGTGAAAACAAATCACGTCTATATTTAATATTTTCATGCTTCCATATTTCTGCCTGGTGTGTCTGCCCAAACCCCAAGGACAACAGATGGATTAAAATCCAGGGAATGCCTTTATCATCTCCAGAGTTTATCATTGCTATCAGGTCACATCAACTTCAGTTCTTGCTCTGTAATCTCCAGGGACGCACATTGAATACACCCTTTCTTTTTTCCTCTCTGACATCTCATGTGAAATTTGCTGTTTGTGGCTTCAGGGCAGCAAGCCCTTTTCCTGGTTTGGGGAAGGGTTTGTGACTGGGACTGCACGGGGGCAGCTTTGCAAGGCTGGTTTATGGCTTTATGTAGTGTTTTTAATAGCACTTGCAAATCAGACTGCTGAAAGGTAAATGGCCAAAGTTATCCATAAACACTGTGATAGTCAGAGCGGAGACTCTTTGAATAGAAAGCTTTGTTCAGGATTTCCTGGAGTGAGAAGTAAAGCTGTCTTGGTCAAAGGGAGCTGCTCTGCGTGGATTCAGTGCCAGGCTTATCTCCCTTGTTTAATGCGATATATTTTAGCAGAATCAAAGTTGGTTCTGAGTGTTACTGGCAGAAATGGCAGCCCATTTGCATATTTACTGGCTTCTGGGAGTCTAGATATGTCAGCAGCCTCTGCTCCTTTTCACTCGATCTTATCTCCCCATTCCATTTCAGGAAAAAATTCCTGCAATCTCCTTCCCCCGCCCCAGCCTTGGAGTGTGCTTTGCATGCCGAGTGCTCTGAGGTAATGGACTCGTGTTTGCTTTGCAGTGGCCCCGCGCTTTGCTTGAATGTAAAACTGGTGCTGAAATGTAAATTTTGAGCCGCCTGACATCCCGAGGAGGAGGTGTTCGTCTGTCAGAGTGTGCTGAGGCTGTGCGTGGTTTCCCTCAGGAAGGGGCTGCACTTGGCTGGAGGTGGCTGCAGGCACTGGCTGCCAGGCCATTTTTTTCCCCTCTGCCATCGTGTAACTTATTAATCATGCTCATAGAAACACAGAATCATTTAGGTTGGAAAAGTTCTGTAAGGTCGTCAAATCCAACATCTAACCCATGTCCCCAAGTGCCACATCCACGTGGCTTTTAAATCCCTCCAGGGACGGGGACTCCACCGCTGCCCAGGGACTGACAACTCTCTCCATGCAGAAACATTTCTAAATATCCAGCAGTAACCTCCCCTGGCACAACCTGAGGCTGTTTCCTGCTGTCCTGTCACTCGTTCCCAGGTGGAAAAGACCAACCCCACCTCAGTATAACCTCCTGTCAGGTACAAGATGGATCCAGATTAACGCGCAGAGGCTTTGGATTTGTTTTGTTTTCACCTTGTGTTTTTTCTTGTTCATTTATTTCAGAGTATCCTAAGCAGCAGGTGATAAGGTGAGAGGAGATTCTGCAGACCAGAGCTTTGGTGACTAGTGGCAGCTTATCTTGAAAGCCGAGCAATTCCTCCTGGTGTGGAAGCTGGAGCTGTTAGCCAGAAGTTACAGGAGGAGAGCTAGGGGCATGCAAAGGTGCAAAATCCCAAGCTCCAGGAAAGCAAATAAAAGACCCCCGAAGGCTGAGCTTTGATGTTTTAAAAGGCTGAAGAGGGACAAAAGCAGGTGTAAATTACTTTGCTCCATTCCCACCCTGAAAGAGAAGGGAGTTACTGGGAGGAGTATTCTGGCTGTGCTGTTTAGTGTGAAAAGCCATAAAGGGCTTGGAGGTGTTGGTGGATGAGAAGCTCAACATGACTCAGCAGAGTGCTCTGCAGCCCAGAAATCCCAAACCCCCAAATCGTGGCCTGCATCCAAAGAGCTGTGACCAGCAGGGAAGGGGAGATTCTGCCCCTCTGCCCCACGCAGGTGAGACCCCACCTGCTGAGGTGCCCCAGCTGCTTTGCAGTTCAGTTTTCTTATTTCCAAGAACAATTCCAGTTTGCCTTGCTGTGTTCACATTGTGCAAACAGGCAAAATAGGCCATATAAAATGTAAATGCTGAAGTAAATGGCACCCTTCCTTCACGCTGAGTTGAAGAACCACTGTGATGTTGGGAGCAACACCTGGGAAGCAAGTTCCCAAAAGTTTGCTGGCCTTTGTCTGTCAAGGTAACCTGCAGGTACTTCTTTCAAGGGTTTTGTTCCTCTTTGGTTTTTATGGTGTTATAAATCAGATTAATATATAATAAACAACCTGAAACCTGGAGTCTGAGAGGTACCAGTTGTTCCTTCCTTGCTTTTCTTGCTTGTCAGCTTCTAAGACTGAAATATTTGCCTGAAGATTCTAGTGTTCATTAAAAAAAGGTGATGCTGGTCATGAAAAATGCAACCCTGCTCAGAGGGGTACAACAGAGGAATCTACAGGTTTGTGGTGACCGACTCAGTTTTCTGACCTGGCTATGGATGTGGCTGGAAAATGTTAGTTGTGATTTAGACCTGGAAGTCGTGGAGCCCTCGTGACTACAAAGCCATGTATTTATGTCAGCTTCCCGTGGGGATTCCTGCCTGTTCAGTTATCAGCAGTCTGGGGCTGGGAGTCTCAGCAGCTTTGGCAGAGGAGCTGGGGACTGAACAGAGTGCCCAGGACTGCCCTGTGTCCTGAGGGATGGTCTCCTCAGCAGAGGGATGCTGGGAGTGATTACAGGTTTCCCCAACAAACAAAAGCAAATTATATTGCACTTTAAAAGCCAAGTTGTGAGTTCTTGCTTGCTGTTTGGTGCATTATCCTTCATGCTCGTATTTGAAACTTGGATTTAGGTAAAGATCCTTTGAGTAAGGTACACAAGTGCACAATGCACTCATAGGCTGTAAGATCTTTATTGGCTGTAGGAAAACAGGCCCTTTAAGAGGAGAAATGGCAGAGTGGCACCACTCGTTGGGGTTGGGATTAGATGCTCTTTGAGGCCCCTTCAACCCAAACCATTCTGGGATTCCACGATCCCATGCACTTCATTGGGACTGGGGTCTGGCTGCTTGGGTGGCTGTGGGAAGGGCAGTGTTTTGGTTTCAGTACTGGCATTCAGTGCCAGACAGGGTGAATAAAACAGCAGAAATGTAAACTTTGGAGCCTGAGCTGGGATCCCAGAGCTTTTGTGGGTGAGGGTGTGCCGTGCCCGACGAGCTGGCCATCAGCCAGGGCTGAGGGTGCTCGCCTGAGCTCCGCACACATTCCTGCAGTGTGGGTTGGGAAGCACAGCCTGGGCCAGGGGGGCAGAGGTTGGGGATACTGGGGGACAGGAGTGACACCCCATGTCCTCAAACAAAATAGCTTTTTGGAGGTGGGCAGTGTTTGAGCCAGTAACTGAGGCATGAAAAGATGTAATAAACACTGAGTTAAAGTGGCTCCTCCGGAGAGAGTGGCTGGACGAGGCTCTGTGAGCCGGTGTGGAGAGGGAACCCCTCTGCCTGGAAGGGAGGTGAGCTCATGCTGGGGACACCAGGTGACCCCAGTCAGCCTCTGGGGCAGGGGGACAGTCCAGGGGCAGCTTTGCATGGTGCTGTGTGGCTCTCCTGGCTGGTTTGATGTGCTGGCAGCGGCTGTGCTGCAGATGAGAAGGTGAGCTGTGCTCTGTCTGTGCCACTGTTTTTGGCCGACAGCAGAGGGCTAAATGTCCACTCCACAATGATGCAACGTGTTTGTGGAGACCTTGGGGCATGTTTCTTTCCCAGAGCATGCCAAAGGTCAGGACTGCCAAAGCCACGGGGGCAGTAGGTAGCAATGGCAGCGAGGTTAACACGGGGCACTGGAGAGCAGCATGAAGCTTCTGGATCAAACTGGCCCTTCCAGAAAAAGACTTGAGGAAATGTCTCACCAGACAAAAGAGCTGCACGAGTTGTGTGGCAGGCTTGCTTGAGTGTTCAGACCAAATTATTTTCTCTTGGTAATCAGATAGCATTCAATTAAGAAAAAAAAAAAAAAAAAAAAGAGAACTAGGCTGACCTTAAACAATGTTTGTTCTTTAAAAAAAGTCAATATTCTTTTTCCAAGTTAATGAAGTAATTAACAGTGATTGATGACACATGTACTCAGCTATTTTATGCTGGGAGACCAGATGGGTTAGGCACAGCTAGTGACCAGTAATTCTGATTCTTTGTCAGAAGGAACAAGAAGTTCAGATGTGGCTGGAACAGCTCAAGTACGTGAAGAGAAAAGGTAAATGTTTTTCTCTCTGCTTTTGCCTACCTGAGGGGCTGAAAAACAACCCCAGGTAAAAAACTGCTTTCAGCCAGTGAGGTGAGCTCCCTATCTGCCAGTCACACAGCCCCTTCCTGGCACTGAAAATGTTGTTGAGGGGATTCTGGCTAAAAATAATATGGAAATACGGAGTTACAGAAGGGTTTGTGTCAGAAGGGACCTGAAAGACCATCTAGTTCTACCCCCCTGCCACGAGCAGGGCTGCCCCTCACTGGTTCAGTTTCCAACCTGGCCTCAAATATTCTATTTTTAATCACTTCTCAGTCAAGCACTTAAAAGGAGTTTTGATTTTTTTCTGCTCCTGTGTAGTGAGGGTGATCTGCAAGGCAGGGATGAAGAAACGGGATAAACTCCCAGTCTGCCTTTACCTTCTGTCGAGCACTGCTTTCAGCTATCTGATTTGGACTCCTTTGAATGTGGAAATAGTAGGATGGAGGAAAAACATGGAATTGGGAAAGAAGAGGGCCTCAGAAAAAGCCAAGACAGTAGATTTTTATAGGTAGCTCTGCCCAATTTGTGCCGACTCCTGCGAGGCTCCGGTAGCAGCTGGAACAGGCTCCCGAGGCAGACTTTTATCCTTTCTCCCTCCCACGCGGATCCATCTGTGAGACTGCTTGTTCTTGCTGCTCTTGCTGAGAAACTGGATCGAGCTCAGAAGCATCCTGCTCTTTCAGACCCTCTGCCAGAGTCTTGCTAGTCAAGGAGGGCTCTGTACTCCTGCAGATTTGCACAGTCCCAGGTTTCAAACAGTCGCTTGCCTTCCTGAATCGGCAGCTCTTCCTGCTTGACTCCGAAAAAAATAATTTCCAAGCTGTTGGCCACTTTAAATTGGAGCTCCCACGGAGCGAACATGAGGTGGTATTTCCAGATTTGCTGGGGATCTTTTGTTGAGAGTCTTGAGTGGCAGTTGGGAGGATTTAGGTTCACTCCTCATGCACTTGGTTGTTCCCAAAGTGGTTTTGCTTCTCTGTGTGTTTGGGATACCTGCAGTGGTTTCAACGTCAATACTTGTCGAGGTCTAAAAACTGATGAGAGATCTGCCCAGTGGTATCGCCGTGAAATCTGTGGAAGTAGAAGTTGTGTAGATACTCCTGCATATTCCTAGCAAGGAGGGAGAAGGGGCACAAAACTTTTTGGGTGGTTTTGGGTGTCTACCAGAAGATTTTTCTTTCTAGGCTGTGGAGGCACCTTTGGTTTTCAGAGCAGCTGTAAGTGCTGGTCAGGGTGGTGATTTGCAAAAGTGTCTGTGCAAGGTGCCATAACTGAGGGATTTCCTCAGTTTGCAACTTTGTGAGGAGAATACTGCCGTGGGTGAGCTCAATAATGTCAGTTTTGTGTTAACTTAACGTAGAAATGGGCAAAGGGTGTCTTTACTTCCACCAAGGTACCATGTTTTCAGTTTGGGCTGGTGTCTAGGCACTTGGATTTCCAGAGGTGAAGTACAGCACTGCCATCAGAGCTCAGTCTGAGCGCCTGACTTTGAGACACAGCTGGAAAGAGCCTGGGAAAAGCAGCTTTACCCAGGGAATCTGTGTGCCCTGGAAATCAGTTGTGGAGCATTCCTTGACAATAAGGAGCAAAAGGATGCGAAACGGAAAGCATTTTCCTTGATTGTTTTTCGCAGAGAATTTCTGTGACACGTAATTAGATTAATTATTTCCACCTAGGTTCGCCACCCTTCCGTAGCTGCGGACTAGTTCCGTGTTAATGAAGCAGCTCCTAATTAGTTAACAGCGTCTTGCCGTTCGTGGCTGTTGTGCATTTTGTTTCTGACGGTGACTTGAGTGCCTGAGATGGAATCTCTGCCCGTGCCACCACGCAGAACCTGTCACGAGGTCACAGCCTTTGGTGTGAGCAGCGAGTCTTCACCCCAATGCGCGAGCTGGAGAGTGGCAGTCCGAGGGGAGGAGGAAGCACAATGTTTATTGGGCTCTGGGCTGTCATGAGAGAGCCTCTTGTGATGGATGGCTGCTGGGGAAATGTCAGCATTTGCTAAACAAATGCACCGAGGGGCTGGTACCTCGTGTTTCTGAGGTGCTCTGTGTGTTTGAATCACTGTGCTGAGCCTTTGATCTCCAAGGCAGGCACCTCTGGCACTGGTGCTGCAGGGAAACGAGGCGCTTGGCAAAGATGGGCTGTCCTGGCAGAGAGGGCTGGAATGGTCAGTGGGGATCCTCCTCACCAGGGCATGTTTGTACCTGGTGCTCCCTTGGAGAGGAGCTGTAGGTAACAGCTGGACTAGGCTGGCTTTCCTGTTTCATTGCTGCTTACACCCTTCTGATTGTAGTGAAGGCTGCTTGTGCTCCCTGTCCCCCTTCCATCAGGATTCCTGAGTTTTGTGTCAACGCTTCCATTTGCCAGTGTTTCCCTTGAGTTACTGAGTGCAGGTGTGGAAACTGGAAAGAATCTGATATGTGATTTCAGTGCAATATAGAGAAAGGTTTACAGAGCAAAATTTGTATTTTGTGAGATGAGGCTGTTACGTCTGTGTGGGACAACACAGAGCTGAGTTGGGTTGGTGACTGCAGGTTGGTGTCCAGGTGAGATTTTAAGGTTTTTTTTAAGGTCTTTAAAGGTACTTACTTGATTGCCACATTCTCCAGCAGCATCCAAGAGGATGTATCTTGGCAAGCCTTTCACAACAGGACGTGCACGTGGTGACACTTCTCAAACAGTCACTTGTCTCATGGGTTTCCTTGCCTCCTGCACTTGATGTTTGTCCTCCTCCATAAGAAATTTGTCCATTTGCTTTGGGATTTCAGGAGAACTTTTGCTTTCTCCAGCACCCCAAATCAGAGTTTCTCAGTACAGCTAAGGAGGAGCAGGTAATGCAGAGAGCACACTTCTGATTGTACTTTTTCCAAATTGTGGACCCTTCCCCTCCTCCTGGGTCCTACTCAGCTTCTCACCCAGCAAAAGAAGGGGAAAAACTTCTAGCTGCAACAGAAATAGATGGAAAGCCGAATGATCAGTGATTTGTCTGTGTTAATCATGATTCTGCATCACTGTGATATCTTTAGGTTGCCTCTGCCTGGGCTGCAGGTTTACTGTAACCTGCTTCACCTGCATGAGGAATTTGTACCACACCTCTGATGGTGTTTTTCTGGCCCTTTTGAAACTCTTACACTGTGTGCTTGAAAAAGGAGGGGGAATGTCTAGGTCTGCACAAAAGTTTTAGAGATTTTGGAGGAACTGGGCCAACACAGCAGCAAATTTGCTGCTTTATTTTTATTTTTCATTATTCCACGGTAATCCAGTTTCTCTTCTGGCCACAGCTGAGCATTAAGCTAATAGTAGATTTTACAATGTCACCTGTCATTCTCACAGTGTGTGTTTAGAGACAGAAAACTGCTTAGAGACTCCAAACTCTTTGAAGGGGGTGTTTGATGGTGTTTGAGGTTTGCAAATATGTTTCCTGGAAGAGGTCTGAGTATTGCTGGAACTGTAGGAAAAGCAGCACTTCTGGGCAGTGGGCAGTGCTTGTGGAACCTGCTCTCCTGGGCCAGATCAGTGAAGCTGTATTCTGCTGGAGAAACAGGAGTTGAGGGGATGTTGTCACAGGGCTGTGGGGGACCTAGGGACTGCTGCCACTCTTCTTGTCGCCTTGCAAAGTGGTGGCTGGGAATTGTGGTCCCCGCAGGGGAGGTGAGCTTGGGAGGCTGTTTCACACTGGCTCTGCTCTAAACAAAGCAGCCTAGCCTAGTGGAAGGTGCCCCTGCCCATGCCTGGAGTTTGGAGTGAGGTGGGCTTTGAGGTCCCCTCCAGCCCAAGCCCTTCCATCATTCTAAATAAAGACACAGTAAATCTCCCTGTGGTCACAGTGAATTGTTTCCAGGCACCTCTAAGAAGCCTCTTCCTTCCCTCCTCTTTTCATGTATGGATCCTGTATTGACAGTATTTTATAAACAAACCCTGAGAAGCAAAGGCAGCGTTCCCCCCCTCTGGTTAAAGTGCAGGATCTGTTGTCAAAGGAGAGATTTAATCGATGAAGCTCTGAGAGGGGCTGTGCCTCTCTTCAGGTCAGTGTGTTTGTGTAAACTCAGAGCTGTTTGTTTCTAAATGCAGCGAGGGAGGTAATTTGGGGGGAAAAAGTAATGACCTGGCTGTCATTGATCTGTGCCAGGCACAAGGATCGGCGGTGATGCCTTTTGGAAGGTGGTGGTGGTGTTTCCATGGCTTTTGGAGAGCAAACCCCACGGTGCTGGAGTGCTGCTAGGGGAGAGCCAGGATGTGGGAGGCCGCCTAGCATCCCTTTGTTCCACTGAGGGCTCCAAGGGCTCCTGTTGGAGCTGTGCTGCTGCTGTGTCAGAGAGAGCCCGGGCATCAGAGCTCCAGGTCCTGGAGAAACCTGGCTGACTCAGCTCTGAAGCCCCAGCCCCAGGCCAAGATTCTTATCGGGGCTGAAGAGCAATTAAAGCTGTGAAAAATCAGCTCTGTAAGTAAAGTTCTGTGGTGACCCTCATTAGTGGTTGCTGCACATCTGGACTTGTGAGGGCACAGAGGCACATCTGGCAGGGGCTGGGAGGAGAAAGGTGAATGCTGTCACAGAATCACAGAACCATGAGGGGTTGGAATGGACCTTAAAGATCATTTTGTCCTGCCCCCCTGCACTTTCCACTATCCCAGACTGCTCCAAGCCCCCTCTAGCCTGGTCTTGAACAGTGCCAGGGATGCATCCACAAGCTCCCTAAGCAACCTGTGCCAGTGCCTCACCAGCCTCCCAGTAAAACGTGTACCTAAACTCTCACTCTTTCAAGTTTGAACCCATCATTCCTTGTCCCCTCACTGCAGTTCCTGATGCAGAGTCCCTCTTCAGCTTCCTCACAGCCCCTTGGGATAATGGCATGTTGCTTTGAGGTCTCCACACAACCTTCTCTTCCCCAGGCCAGACAGACCCAGCTTTCTCAGCCTGTCTTTGTAGGGGAGCTGCTCCAGGCCTCCTATCAACAAGTCATTCTTGTGGCAGAACTGTAAGATTCTTCTGTAAAAAATAAAATAGTTAAAAAGATGTTTCTGTTGGGGTTAGAGAAGATCTGGAATTAACTTTAAATCCAGGGAAGGTGCCTTGCAAGGGTCGGTGGTTTGCTGAGGTACCAAACCAGGGGGCAGCAAGATGCTTTGGCAGGGGCTGCAGCCCCTCAGCCTGTCCTGCAGGAACAGAGGCTCATTTGGGGCAGTGACAAGGGGGTGACAGCATTTTCAGACCATGGCCACCCTCTGATCCAGGGATGTGATGAAGCTGCTGATGCAACAGCCCCTGTGGTTTTAAGGAGCCTGTGCTCTCAGGTGTGCGCTGCTAGAAGCAGGCTGAAATAAACACATTAAGTGGTTCCTTGTGCGCCTGCTCCTGAGAGTTTTAAAAATCCAGCAGTGACCAGACTCTGAAAATTCTCTTGTGAGGCAGGAAGCGTGATGACCCCAGTCCTGATTGAATAATGTTTGACAAAGCTGCAGTTCTGCTGGGCACTTCCCGCAGTGCCATCCTCTGCCTTGCCTGTGGATGCTCTCCCGAGCCCTTCCTTTGCTCTGTGCCTCGGGATGTGCCAAGCCTGGCAGGGTCCCTGTGGCCCTGCCTGCTGTCTGCCAGGCCAGTTCCCGTGGCCAGCAGGTGATCCTGGGGCTCATGGCACGCTCTGGCTGTCTGTGCCCATCTCTGCTCACGGCTGGAGCACAGTGGAGCCAGAGGTGCCCCTGGCCCCCCAAAAGCCAGGGGTGAGCCCTGTTGTGACCCCTCTGGCCAAGGCAGCGGGGCCTGAGGTTCCTCCTCTGTGTGGGGTGGCAGCGGGCAGGCGGCCCTGAGCCAGTCCCTGCCCGTGCTGGATGGGAATGTGCCTCTGGAATGATGCTCGGGGTGGACTTGCTGTTCCTCAGGCCAGAGGTGATCGTCCTTGTCCCGGGAGGCACTGGAGCAGAAGTTAAACAAAGACGGGTTTGTTTTCGTTTTTAATCTTTTTTTTTTTTTTTTTTCCCAAGCGAGATAATTTTCTTGGAAAACCCTCTAGACCTCCCGATATCCAAGACATAAGGATAGACAGCGTTTTGCTTCTTTTAATTTAAGGAGTGTTTTCCTTGAGATAACGGCAGAAGGACAGCTGTACGGAGGGGCTGATGCAGGTGGAGGCCTGGCAGTGTTGGTCTGCACGGAGATCAGTGCAAGGGCTACCTGGTAATTAGTTTGGAGGGAGCTAATTTGGGACATGACTGCTGTGTCCTGGAGAGAATCATGGAATCACAGAGTGGTTGGAAGGGACCTTAAAACCCCAGGCTGCTCCAAGCCCCTGGCCTTGGACACTTGAAGGGATGGGGCAGAAGTAGGAATAGATTAATAGAAGGAATAGATGGGTGCTGTTGAATGGATTTGGTTGGTGCTACTTACTCAGTCCAGTTTCTTTGGGAAACTTTCCACTGTTCACGCTCACATTCTCATTCTTGTGCTGGGAAAATGAGGACACGGAGATCTGGTAACTCCACTCCAAATCCTTCTTGTCTGCAGCTGAGATGGCTTATGTTACAACAGTACCTGCTGGTTTTAATGGAAATAAATTATGTTAGTATCTTGCTAATTCCTGGTCTAAGCTGACCCAGCTCTGTTTAACAGGATGGGCTGATTAATAGGACTGGAACATCTTGAACATTCGGGATGGCAGAGACCTGCAGGGGTTAGAAATGACATTTAAGTGATTTTCTCTCGAATTTGACGCTTAACATGGAACGCGTTCCAGGTGTCTAAGAATGCAAGCTGGGCAGAGAGGAACTTGGAGAGTGGTGATGCTGAGACACTTGGGCTGCAGAGAAACAGCCTGTTAAAGAGGACTTTTAATGAAGCACAGCAAGGAAGGGACTGTGTTCCGCAGTGCCTGCCAGGGCATTTCCCTGCACATCAGGGCAGTAACCTCAGAAAGCCCATCCTGAGTCACTGTGCCGGTGTTGGAAATCTCAGACCTGGTTTTGCTTCTTGGAAAGGAACACTCCAACCTGAGTCTGCTAGCAGCTCTTCTAGGAATAGGCAGCAGTGCCTGAAATGGCAGAGCCACGCCGTGGACAGGTGCTCCTTGTGCAAGGCAGGAGCAGTCCCCATCGCAGCTCCCATCGCAGCCATCCCCCGCCCCAGCGCTGCTGCAGGGCACCACTCCTTGGGATCTGCTGCCAGAGCAGTTCAGGGTGAGCAGAGTCAGCTAGATCCGTGGGGATGGGCTGGAGCTGGCTGCTGCCAGCAGGGTGACCTCACCCCAGCGCTGGGTGATGCCTGGCCGGGCAGGAGGAGCTCCCCTGGGGACCCAGGAGGGCTGGCCTGCTGGTTTTATGGTGCAAAGAGGGGCAATCACCTGTGGCTGTGGGATACTCTGCATAAAGGACACAGCTGGCTTCAGTCTGAGAGCTCGTGCCAGTGGCACAGCAGAATCCCTGAGACAGCCTGCCTGTGAAACACCCATGCTCAAGAATCCCAGAATGGTGAATGGTTTGGGTGGGAAGGAACCTCGAAGCCCATCCCATTCCATCCCCTTCTATAGGCAGGGACACCTTCCCCTGGGCCAGGTTGCTCCAAGTCCCAATGTCCAATCTGGCCTAGGACACTTCCAAGGATGGGAAATACTGGATGTCACTTGGTATAGTGCCAAAAAACTCCTGAAAACCACACCCCCCAAAACTGAACTTGAGCAAGTTCTTTCGATGGAACGGTGGCTGGTTGGGGCAGCATGGGTATCAGGGGGGGTTTCTCCAAGCCAGGGTATCTACTGCTTCTAGACTTCCATAATTTGGGGGGCAGGGGCCAGGGGTTGCTGACTCTGGGGGTCATTTCCCCCGCTGTTCTCTCTCCCTCCCTCTAATACACAGCTTCAAAACACTTGGGAATGGTGGATTTTTTTTTTCCCCCGGGGCAATATGGAGCTGCTTCTTAGTAATCTGCTGGAGGCTTGGGTAGAGTGGGAGTGGAATTGATTGTGTGGGTTTTTTTCCTTCCTGCTCCAAGACCACTTCTTGGCACTGAGGAATTTTTCTTTAGACTTCTTTGGGGAACAGATGCATGAAGTACAGTTACCACTCATACATATGGCTTTTAAAATATGGAAGCTGTTGGACTGAAGTGGCTTCATATGGTGCTGTTGGAGGATGAGAACTAACACGGAATTTTGGGTTTCTGAGACTTGAATGTGTCGTTGGGAAAGTTGTTTTCTTTAATTTTTTTTTTTAATAATGTTAAGGATTAATCTGCATCTTTATGGTTATTAATCAAAGTAACATTTACAAGTCTGAAAATTACTCTCTCTGCAGCCCTTAATGCCTAAAATAGCACTGTAGTTTAATCTTGGGGATAAATAGGTTATATAATGTACAATTTAAATGGCTGTTAATCTTAATTTGCTAACGCAGACATCTTTTTCTTTAATTGCAGGTTCCCATTTTAAAAGCCATTGGAAGATACTCTGCCACCCTCTTGGATTACTTCCCACACGACTCAGCATGTCACTGTGCCCTGGATTTTACAAGGTGGCCATGATTTAATCCCCACTTCCCACTCCTATGTATTGGTGAAGCACTGGAGCTCTTCTGAGCTGCTCTCACTCCCGTGGGAACTGATCTGTCTCGAATCCCTTCTCCCAAGGACTAGACATTGCCAGCAATGAGCTCCCAAAGCCATCCAGGTAAGGGCAAGGCCACGTGGAGTCCCAGCAGTGACCCCAGAACGCTGTTTGTTGCATGAACACACCTTTTAATTCTCCTGAAGCCACCATCCAGGCCCCATCCCTTTGCTGCTTCCTCTCAAACTGTGTGAAGGTGGAAAGTGCTGCCGCTGTTCCCAAGAGTTACGAGGAAGTTTGACCCTTTCCGGTTGTTCTAAAGTGTGGGTTTCTGGTCGTTGCATCAGTGAGAATTGGTATTTTCTGAGTCATTAAGCAGATGTTTAATTTGTTAAATCTGCGCTGATGAGCCTTAACGATATGGGGCGTACCTCCAAGGAATGGGCCTGGTTCTGCTGGTGCCTTTATTGATATTTAAGAAAACTCTTGGACTTTTAAAGTACTTTTTAATAGGAAGGAATAGTTTTGCTGGAACAAAAGTCAATTGATGCACCTCAGTGCTGTCTGGGGGATTATCCCTAATGTGTCTTGTAATTTGAGGCATGATTCATCACTACCAAATTGTGCATTTCTGTCTGTCAGGAGGATCTGTAGCTGCTCAGTTACCTGCTTTCCAGCTTTAAGGTGCCTCACACATTTGTTTTTAGGGAGTTTGGGGCAACTTTTGTGTTAGGCAGAGCTTTGTAAGAGGAATTTTAATTGTGCTTGGGCTGTTTCAGTTTATGGTACAGAATTGGCTGCTGGGAGGCAAATAATCCAACAACAACAAGGCATGTGGAAGGATTTATTTCACTCTGCCTCTGAGAGATTACTCTGTGACTTCAGTTTAATCAGGTTGGGGTTAACAATTAAGGCTGAAGTGCTAAAAGCCAGAGAACAGTTCCTAAGATTTAAGGACCCACTTGTTTGTGGGGGAAGAAATGCTGCAATAAATAGGGGTGCTGGAGTCTGCAGGCAGCAGGGGTAGACCCAATCCTCTCTGCACAACTGGAATGAATTTATGAGTCTCTGAAACCACCAGAATTATCAAAAAGAAAAAAAAATGGCCTCTGCTTCCATAACCTAGCAGCCTCTTGGATTTTGAAATTTGTTGGTACTATGAGGAGTTGAGAAACTTGTGTGTTTGTATGAGTGTGGGTGTTTACTGGAGACACAGATGCCAAGTGATGTTTTTCAGGAGCTCTGCTCTTCAGATAACAGGTAATTGTTGTTTGAGTGTTTTCATGACTCAGGAGTGAGGCTGGGCAGCTAAAGCTGCCTGTTAATCTCTCGTGGTGGTGGTGGTGGTGGGACACCTTAAACACCCACCTGCAGTCCAAACCCAACCGTGGGCATTTCTTGGCTCCTTAAGGAGCAGCTCTCCAGAGGTTTGGGAAGTGGTGATGTCCTTCCTGGTTGGGCTGTTATGCTTTGGAAGCCTGATGCTGGTTTGCCTTGCTTCCTTTCATAATTCATCACTGAGCACCTGTTTCTCCTGCCTCTTTCTGCTGCTTTGGCTCAGCGTTTCTGTAAATCCAAAAATCAGCTTGAGCTTTGTTTTTCTAACAGCCCTATCTAGAATGGGGCTGACAAGGGTGGTCTGCTCAAAACCCAGGGGCGTGGCAGCTGGGCAGGATGGTGTTGGATATCCATGTGCCCTTCCTGGGTGCTGGGTTCTTACTCCAGTTGTATTTCTGGAATTCTGCAGCGTTTCATGGTGGCTTTTCACCCCCGGTGCCCGTTTCTCTTTCAAGAGTCAGTTGTATAATAAGGAGGCAGAAATATTTCTCAAGCCTTGCCAAAGATGACATCTGGACTTCTCATGTCAGTTATCATAGCCACGTTGATTATACAGCTACAGGTAATTATTCCTAATGATGGGCATTGTTTAAAGGAAGGCTCTGGCTTAACTTGAGAGCCTATTAAGCCTTGCTTCAGTGGGTTCAAGCTTTCTTCTCTAATCTTCTCCAAGGCCAGCACTAATGGGATGTTTTAGGAGCCGTGCCATGAAATTGTTGCGGCGTAGATGAATGGAAGTGGTTTCGGTTGGGCTCTTTTTCTGTGCTTTTGGGATTTTTCACTTCTCTCCGTGTGAAGCTTTTGTGAGAAGTGTCGGGCGCCGAGGGCTTCTCGCCAAACAAGGTGGAAAAATACGGGGAAGATTTAAGTTGACTAAGGAAAGCGTGACTTCTTCCCCCACCTCTGCCTCTTCTTTTGTTGTGTTTTGGAGTATGATTCCACAGGGAATAAGAAACAGCTCTTGGAGAAGGAGAATACCCAGGTGGGAGAAAACTTCCTGGGAGGCGTCACGTGGCCTTTGGCTTTTGGCAGAGGAGTCGCCGCCTCTTCCAGCGCTGGAACAAAGCTGGAAAAAAAGACGCTGAAATTGTGCTGTGAAGGCTCAAGTTGCTGCGAAGTATAATTAAGAAAATTAGGCTAATTAAGATAACATTTAGGATTATGACAAAGCTCGGGGGGGCGGGGGAAAGTGTGTTTAGTTTCACTCCTTAACCTGCTCGCGTTGGCCACAACTTAAGCTTGCCTTACATAACCCGTGGTGCTCACCTTACCTGGGCTGACTGGGTTGTGACCAGGTGTGGGGGGTTTTTTATAGCTTTTTTTTAAATGCTTTAGGGGTTTTTTTCCAGTGTCTTACTGACCTTAAATGATTCCTTGCAGTCGCCTTCTACCTCCCCCCTTAATTTACAGTGGCTTGAGTTTCACTATCGTTTGCTTCTTTAATCAGTAAAGATTGTTCTGCTGATACTAGTTATACATAAAGATTAGTTTTAAAAAACCAAAACACTTAAAGTTAATCACTCAACTGATTTGTATTTGTTTAAAGTTCACTTTCCTTTGTAAAAGCTGAAAATCTCCATGCTCAATGAAGCATTTTGTTTATGAAATGTTATCTTGCAGGAATTAACCAGTCTGAATGCAAATGCTCCATCCTTTCTTCAGAGCCACTCTTGCAGAGATGCAAATTTCAGCTACATTTTGCAGCGCTGAATGTTTGGTAATTAGGAATATTGAAGTTTTGAGAATGAGCTGCCTGGCTGATAGAGGAAAATCTGCAGCAAGGGATCATTAGGGCTGAGGGGAGCTCCCGGAGGAAGCAGAGAGCTCCGGGATCACATGGCACCGGGAGAACGAGTCGAGTCGGGGAGTCACGTACTGTGATCTGCTGGGCAGATAAGGGCTTTTGTACGGGGCTTTATCTGCACCCAGCCACTCTGCTGCCCTGCTCCACGGCTCAGTGAGGCATGGAAAGCCTTTCACAGCAAAGAGCTCTCCCCGTGAGCATCTCCCAACGTTTTGCACCACCCGATAAATATTTGATGCGTTCTCTTTTTAAAGATTAAGAAGTTTCTGTGGAGATGCATTTCGAGGCGGCTTTAAATGACACTGACCTACTTTCTGGCAGCAGGGAGGCTGGCTGGGGAAGTTATCTGGGGGCAAGAGCATCATTTCAGATAAACACGAGGACTGTGGGGGTAAACTCCAGCCCTCCTGTAGCAGGGCTGGGCCGTGGTGGGTACTTGGTGGCTGTGGAAGAACATCTGGACATGGTGTCCCAGGCTGCTCCAAGCCCTGTCCATCCCAGCCTGGAACACTTCCAGGGAGCCCTGCTTCCCCTTACCAGTCTGGTGCTCTGGTTTTACTGGATAATTCTAGACTGGGAATTCAGAGGCTGTTCTCCTGAGCAGCCTGGTCCCTCAGTTTTGGCGGGGGGGCATTTTGGGGTTGGCTATGGGGTAAACTCAACAACAGGCTCTGGTTAGAAGAGCTGAAAACTCCAGCAGATGGAACTGGCCATGTCTCCACTCACTTTTCTTTCTCCAGCCCATGACAGAACACCTATTCCACCTTCATTCCTGTTCTTACCCACGTGGAAGCTGAGCCTGTCCTGGATTTTCTTTAGGGATGGTGTCATTTTAAGGTCCTTGAAAGTTTCAAGTCTGCTCCCACTAAACCTGTGAAGTTTTCACTTTCTGGAGCATCAAATAGTTGGGACTTTCTGTGCAAGGGTTTGATTGTACCCTCAAAAGAGAAGAATGGTTTTGTGCTTCAACTTGGGGTTCAAGCTGAAGTTCCTGCTAGGTCAGTGTCCCTGCCAAGTACATTCCTCTCATTTCTGCTTTTTCTTTAAATGCTGTTCTTGCACTTAGGAATTCTTTAAAAGCCTGTTTCTAAAGTAAGTTTTTTAGCCTGTGATGTTTCCTGCAGTGCAAAGATGAGAAGCAGCTACTTGTGATGAGAGGCAGAGAACTCTGGATTATTTTGAATGAAGTACAGGGTAGGCAAAGGATATAAAAAAGGTTGTACCTTTAAAGTCGGGTGATTCTGAGATAATGCTTGAGATAGTCCTTGGGACCTTGCGTCTCTCTCTTGGAAAGGTGATGAACCTTTTTCCTAGAGGTTATCACATTTTTGTTTCTCACTTTTGGTCAACCCCAGTTTGCCCTGTTGTCTCATACTTCCCCAAATTCAATTTGTTACCCGGAGAGTGGATAAACAATTGGCATGCCATTTCTTCTTTGAGTGTAGTGTTTGGTATATTTTTCTCATCCTCTGCCATCTGCAGAAACTGCCTTTACAGTTACTTACAGGAGTGAGTGAACGTGGAGTAGCAGGTGCCTGACTGGAGAATGAACAGTTGTGGAATTGGTAATTCTCCCATCCTTCAGTGAAGGCTTTGCCAGTCCCTTTCTCCCCATAGCTTGCCATGTACTCCCCAACACAGGCCATGAAGCAAGAAAGGTCTTGGCACCTGCATGGTTTGAGGTGCCAGGGGGAGCGGTCAAACCACTGAGAAATGGGGCAAGCAATTTATTCTTCCTCTAAGAAGACTAAAATTAATACATCAGCAGGTCTATGGTGGGTTTTGTTTCCATAGCCAACCCCAAAATCCTGTTGTTTCATCAGTTACTGGGGAAATTTTAGCTGCAGTGCCCTGGTTTGCTTTGAGGTGCTCAGCAGCTCTTGGGGTTCCCCCTGGGGATTGCCGTCACCCTTTGGCTTGATGGACTGAGTTGCTCAAGTGATTTTTGAAGCAGATTTTTAGCTTTTCAGAAGGATGAGGCCAATGTTAAACTTCACACCTATTGAAAAGTGAATTCCATATGAAATAACTCCAGGTGGGCTTTTCTGAGACCCTCCTGTCTCAGCTGAAAGCCGCCCCTGCTGGTGAGCAGTGCTTGTGGGAGTTTCCAGGAGCCCTTGAGTGTGTTTGGGGTTCAGTGGGGCATTGCTGATCCTTCTTTGAACCCAGGCTTTGCCAGGGAATCCACAGGCCAGACTTGACCTTCCCTGTGTTTGTAGCTGCCGTGCTCCACTTTGATGTAGCAACAATTGTTTGGAAAGCTTGAGTTGCCAAGCGTGAGGAGGTTCTGCTGGGATGGCTGGGCAAGGTCAGCCCGGGGAGACAGGAGCCTGACCACAGCTCCCTGTGGATACCTGGGGAAGGGGGGAAGGACAGGGAGGGCTCTGACAACAGCCACTAAATACACCCTCTCAACCTCTGCTCATGTGTGATGTGGATTTTTGGTGGGGAGGGTGTTGATAAGAGTAAATTTTACTTTGTTTTGTTGTTTTGAGTTTTTTGGGGGGTTTATTTTCTGTCATTTTGGTTGCACCAAGGGCTGAACAATCCCAGCAACGAAAAACAACTTCTTTTGCTGACTTGCCCGTGAACAAGCAGAGTGCCTCTCCTCCAGGAGAAGCTTCCAACCAAGGTAGAGTTGCTTGCAGTGGAGGGGACTGCTGGAAACCCCTTGTGCTCTGTGGGAGGGCTGGGATCAGCGTGCTGGAGAAATCGCAGCCGAATTCAAAGAAATCACTTGTTTTTAAAAAGAAAAAAAAAAATCAATCCTGACCCTTCAGCTATTCTGGAACCCGTGTACTCGCGCTGTTTGTAGCCATTGTGCTGCCAAACCACATAAATAGCTTTATGGGGCAAATTGTGATGGGAGCAAGGTCTGCTTGGGGAGCTTTGAACCTCCAGCCTTGGCCTCAGGTACCTGTTTTGTCCTCCAAGGCAGCTGCTGAGGCTGTGTGACCCCAGCAGGATGAAAAAACACGGAGCAGGGGGCGAGGGGCCATGGGCTCTGCATGTCCCCCCCTCCCGTGGGCTGTGCTGGCTGTGCTGTGGGGTTGGAGTTCCTCTTTAGCAGCTGCTGCTGTCCATGAACTCCCGTGTGATGACTTTTTGTTTCAGCCCCTGATCAATGGCCCCAGATCAATGCGGGGGCTCGGCCGCGCGGTCGCCGCAGCAAATCGGGAGCAGCTGGGAGATGGGAACCGCTGCCTCGGGTGGGTTATTTGCTCAGGGATCTGAGGGCAGGTGGTTTGGTTTTTTGGGTTTTTTTGCCTGCTGCTGGAAAGGTGATTTCGTTGGTTCTGATCAATTGACAGTTCTTCGGGCAGGAGGCCCTTAAAGCCTGGTGATGTTAAAATAATCCGTGGAGAATTGTATTTTGCCCCTCTGTTTCGGCATTCAAAACTTGCACTCTCTACTCAAACAGGCTTAACCCCCTCTGTTAGCTGTGACCTTTATTTTATGCTGCCTATAAAGAGAAACAGTTTTAAACGTTTTTTTTTTCACTCCTGCTCTAGAAAATGCTTCAGCTGCTCCTGTGGGAAGACATAAAAGCCTGAACTAGACCAACCCTCTCTTCTCTGGTCATAAAATCATCCAAAACAGTGAAAAAGACCATTCACCAAACTCCACAAGTCCATCTAAGCACTGAATCCTTGATGTCTGTCACTTCAGGAAAAATCTATAAAACTTCCCAGAACCTTCTTGATTCTAACTAAGGTGCCAGTGGTCTCACAGAACCTCTGCCAGGGGAAAGCATGTGATCCTCACAGCTTACCAAACCCAGGAGAAGGGCTCTGGCATCTCTTCCCTGCCAGCAGCAAGAATCTGAAATCTGATTGGCATTAGATAGCTTTTTCCCTTCCTTTTTTTTTCCCCTTCCAGCAGGTGCAAGGCCTGTTCTGCAGGCTCGTAACTCTTGACAGGTTTATCGTGATGTCTTCTTGGCAGGTAGGGCTGATGCTATTCCTTCAGCCTGCAATAAAGATTCTTTTCTTTTTTATTTTCTTCCCTTCAAAGCTCAGCTCTTTGCAGTAGCTCTTTCAAGGAGGCGATGGGGCTGTTGCCCCCGATTTCCTTCTTTTTATCTGGAGTTGCAGCAGGTAGAGCCAACATGAAGGGTCACTACACCTTCACCACCACCTCCACCTCCCCCAGATAAACTTGAGACAGGTTGATCTGAGCAAACACAGCACCAGGCCGTGTTGACAGAGGTTTGGGAAAGCTCTGATTTAATCCTCTCGTGTATCTTCCTTTTCACGAGGAAAGTTAACGCAGGGCAGGTTCTGCTCAGGCGCTGGCTGATTGATCCCTGAGTCTTTCTAAAGAAGCTGCTCTGTGAAAGTTGTCCTTTTAATTTTTTTTTTTCTCTCTCTCTTTTCCATGGCGTTTGTCATGGGAGACCTCAGCCTGTTGTTTTTAGCAGCTCACCAAAGTGCTTAAGGAGAATTCCTCCTCCTCCACTGATTAATTTCTGGCAGGGAGCACAAAATAGCTCTTGCGTCAATAAACCGTCACAGCCTTTGCTTGTCTCTGTCAGCGTAAATACACTTGGACTCTAACATGCCCCCAAGTAGGCCAGAGGTTGCCAGTTTTGCAGCTGCAGGGTGGTCAAGTCCAAGAGTGCATGGCTGGGGTGTCAGAGCTGCTGCAGTTCGTGCTGCAAGCCCCTCTGGCCCCCCACCCCTCCTTAACTTCTTAGCTTCTGGAATTCTGCTCTGTTTGTAAAGACATTGTTCTGCAGCCTGGAGCAGAATGGTTTGGGGTGCATCTGGTTTCCTGGGAAAACAGGAGTGTCTTTGTGGCTGTGAGCAAGGGTTCTGCTCAGTGACTCCCAGCCCTCGTTTCACTGCTTCACCTCCCATCACTCCTTTTCAAGCTGCTTGCTCAGACTCCTTTTTTTTTTTTTTAATATTTATTTTTTACTGGTAGTTCTGGTGTTTGCTTTTGTTGGGGAAACTGTGGATAGCAGTTGCACAAAAGAACGTGATGTTTTGGAAGTGATTGCCCAAATCATTGGGCAACAGGGGACTTGATCTTTAGATGTTCCAGCCATCAGATGAAAGAAACTTTCTGCAAAGCCATTTGCTGGAACAACTGTTGTGCAAACCGGCTGCTGAACGCTGCTGGAAATGGGGAGGGGGCTGAGAAACCTGGAAAAAGTGGGTCATCCTTTTGCACTTGGGATTCTTGCAGGGAAGCGTGAGGGAGCTGCTGGAGAGGCTGGGACCATCCATTGGCAGCTTCTGAGTCAGAGAGTGGGATGGAAGCTGCTGGTTCTCTCCAGAGGTTTCTCCTTGGAGAGTGCCCTGATGAAACTGCTGGTTTGGGCTTTCCTGGAGCACGTTCCTCCTCCCACTGGCAAGGCTGCCCCCGCAGCTGCCCTGCCTCTAAATGGAGCAGTTGAGCAGATTTGACAATAGGAATAATTTAGAAGTGTTTCTAAAATTTAGATTTTTTTTTTTTAAGTTGTTATTCTAAACACAAACACAAAATGCTGGTGGAGGGGCAGGGGAAGGTTCCTTGATATCCCACCTGTGGATGAAAACTCTTGGCAGCTATTTCTGCTGGTTTTGAGAAACCAGCTGTAGCCACTCTAAACCAAACAGTTCCATTATAAACTTCTGCACATATTCCTCCTGTCCCTTGAAAAACAACCAGCCTGTGGATGCCAATGGATCAGCACTGGGAGGCCTTGATGGGATTGGGGTTGGGAAGAAATCCCAGAGGTAGAACACCTATTTTGAGGAGAAAACTGTCTGCTCAAAGGTGACTTGCATTGCCACAAAGGGGAGCGTGGCTTGTTCTCAGCCTCATGCAGGGATATGATATACTCTGTATTTTCTAGGATTTCTCCTCTTGTTCTCTTGGCCTTCCTCCTCTCTAGAGCTGCGAATATGAACTGATATTCACTAAGAGAGCTATGGATTTTGGCCAAAACACAGACTGTGTGCAAAGAATATCCCCCCTGCCCTTTCCCCCCATTAGAGCCTGAGGCTTGAGAGTGAAAGTACAGGTTGAAAAGTGTTTTCCTGATCAGTTTGTTTATTTCTTGGTCTGCAATGCGTGGGGCGGTGCTGGAGGAGCCACGAGGTGTTGAGGTTGTGGGAAAAGGCAGCCGTGGTTGTGTCACTGGGGTTTTCTGGCAGCTGCCTGCCCGTGCCTGTGTCGGGCTGCAGGCTGCGTGGGCTTTTCCTGCTTTTCTCTTCCTTGGTGTTGATGCCAGGGTGGTTTTTTGGCTCTGCAGTGGGCACAGAGCAGCTCCTGCTCCCCTGGTGTGGCTGCTGTGTGCCTGTCCAGGCTCCTCCTGTCTGAACTGGCCAGAATTTATTCCTTAGGGTCCTGCTCTGCTGGGCTTTTCCACAGCCTGGTGTTGGAGCCTGCTGATCATACACACACACATTCTCATTTTCCCATCTCAGGTGTCTGATGTGCCTCTGAGCAGAGCATCACATGGCGTGCTGTGGGCAGTGAGTGATGCTGGGGTAAACACAGACCTGCAGCTTGCTGAGGGAAGCTGTGCCAGCTCAGGGTGTGCTGGGCTTTTTCCTCCTCCCCAGGACCTGGGTGCTGGAGGGCTGGAGATCCCCTATCCCTACTGATCAGGCTGGGGCGTGGGGTGGTTGTTACCCCCCAGGGAGGTGAGGGTTGGTTCTGGGAGCTCTCTGGGATGCCCATCCCACACTGAGGACTCTTGGACTTCCTTTGTGCCCGAGGTCAATTTTTTTTTTTCTTGTAAAGCACTGGAACAGGCTGGAGTCACCATCCCTGGAAATGTTCAAAAAAAAAAAAAAACCAACAAAACATGTGGACTCTGAAATTATTTCCTTCCTATTTCCAAAAAAAAAAAACTGTTGGGGCTGCTTTCTTCAGGAGAGGCAGGCAGAAGAGTCCCTTCAGGAGCCACCAGTCTCCAGAGCTGGGTTCTGTAGTCACAGCAGCCCAGCTTTGCTGTGGGATGAGCCCTCCCTCCCAGGGAAGGTGAGCTGGGATAAAGGGGTGTGCTTGTGGTGTCTCGTTTGGCTTTTCAGGCTCCTGAAGCCAGAGAGCTCTGCAGAAGGAGCTTGTTTTTATTCAGAAATAATGATGCAGTAGTTGGTTTAGGCACATAATAAACATTTGTGGCTTGAGCAGGCAGAGGTATGAGACACACTTGTGCTGGGAGATGAGCTCTGTCTCGCTAGAAACTCCTTTTTCCTCTTGCAAGAAACAACTGTGGGACTATTTCTTTGGAACATCAGTGGGTTTTCAACCCCCAAAATCTTCAACCGGTTTTGTTTTGCTGTAAGAAGCAGTAGGTTGTGTTTAGGAACCGCTGTTGGTGAGGTTGTATCTGCCAAAGACACCGTCTCACCAACAGCTTTCAAAGATTTTGAAAAAGGCAGAATGCTCAGTATTGGCTCCTTGAATATTTTTTCTTACTGTTTCCCACCAAGCCTGTGTTTCCATCGTGTCTGCGAGCTTCACTGGTTTTGTCACATTTGCGAGTTGTTAATAACATCTCGGTTCGTTAATATATTCTGGGTATTGGCAAATTCTGCGTGATTTATCTGCTTAGATCCGCGTTATTTACCGCTCTGTCTCTTCCCAGTTAATCATTCCCCTGACTGAGGATACCTTTGTGCACAGGGGGAAGATGCAGGGAGGAAAAATCTGCCCGGGGTGTTTCTTCTCCTTCCTCCTCCCAAACTGAAACTAGTGGAGGCTGCTGTCCACTTTCACTGGTCATCCTTTAATTAGAACATTTCTGACTCGGAGCTTCCACATCTCCTGGCTCGGGCCTTGGATGCAGTCAGAGGCATTTGAGCTGCACTGTCTCTGCTCCCCAGTTTGTAATTTCAGCTCAAGCCCTTTCTTGGATGCTGGGGAAAGGAATCGAAGTGCGTGGGGTGTTTCACCGCTCGGCACCGGGCTGGCAAAACGCTGCTGTGGGTGCAGGATGATAAATGCTCTGACACCTAACGAGGGGTCACTCCCAGCATCCCATGCCTTGCTCTGTGGCTTCTTGGAGCTGCTGACCACTGCAGAGTGCCCTTGGCTGTGCCAGCCCGGCCACGTGCTGGCAGCTGGGAGATGTTTTGTCTGGCAGCAGGGAAAGCTTGGTGCTGGTGGGAAGTGCTGAGAGTGCCAGGTTTGGGGCAGCCGGCGGTGCCTGGCATGGCCGTGGCAGCTCTTCCCAAGTTACCACGGGTGCCAAAAAGCTTGGAGGGTGCAGCCCAAACAGAACCGGGGCTCGCTGGGCGTGTGTGGCTCTGGATTCATTGCCCCGTGTCTTGGGGTCTCTCTGCTCCCCCGAGGTCAGGGTGGTCTCTGCCCTTTGTCCTCAGGAAGCCCCGAGCCGCCCGCAGAAAAGACCAGGAGCCTTTAGATGTTCTTTTTCAAGGCTGTTCTTCTTGTTTATTTTATCTTATCACAATGCTTTTTCTCTGAGCTCTGCCAGGGTCTGGACAGCACGGGCAACAGGTGACGACCCCCCGCCTGCCCAGAGCTCGTCATCTTATATACAGAAAATTACGTGCACATTATTTACAATTGTGAACCAATATCTACACTCTACACTAAACAGGTGTTTTTCACTCTGACCCAATCCCTCTAAATCTACTCAATGTCATCATCAATGTGCAAAATGGAGACGAAGAAGAAGGAGAAGACCCCAGGGCAATGCCCAGAATTCTCCATCTTGTTTCTGGTCATCCCTACTCTAAACCCCTTAATGTTAAAATATTATTACTTTCTATTACCTTTGAGAGTTTGCAATTCTTCCCGTAGTGTTGGTAACTTCCCATGGACTGTAGTCGAGGCCCTTGCCTGTCTGGGGTCTATGCCAGGGTCTACAACCCCCCTGTACATTTCTCAGACCCCCCTGTACAGGTTTCATACCCCCCTGTACAGGTCCCTGCTTGTCCAGGGTTTCCAGAGGGATACCCTGGACTCCTCCACCGTGCTCCAGATGAGCGGTTGTACCCGCAGCAGGCACGTGGCACAGCTCTGCTCTCAGCAGGTGAAGCTACAGCAGGAAAACACCTCCGGCTCGGGAAGACACAATAGCAGAGCACAGGGAGCTGGGGTGAGGCATGTGAAGGATGTGGGATCTGTGATACCGGAGGCTCAACGGCAAAAATAGCATCATTTATAATAGTAAAAGGCTCCTGCACGACGCCTTTGCATTCTGCCAGTCTGGAGTGAATGGAGGAGTAGTTTGCTTACAGATGACAAGGAGGGATGAATAAGCACTTAAAATTTTTGGTGCTGGAGAAAGAGCTTTTCCATCTTGGCCCCTGAGCCTAGTCAGTCTTGCAGGCCCTTTACTCAGAGTGTCGCTTGCTGCTTGAAATACAGGTGTTGGGAAGCATGGAATTAAAACTCTCTCCACATCCCTTGGCCTCCTTGGGGGGTTCCCTGTCCTGCTCTCCCTGCAGGGGTTCCCTGTTCTGCCCTTGGCATGTTCCAGGACATGTTCTGACTGGGCTGTGTGCTGATTTTGGAGAGGACCCCTTCTCTGCCTGGTTTGCCCCCCAGCAGCAGGAGGAGATATCCAAAGCCCAATCCATGAACTTCTTCACCAGCTGTAAACATCCCATCAGCACAGACTAAACCCCTGATGTGTTTTAGTGGATGGACACCTGAGGATCTCCTGGAGGTAAAATGGAAGAATATACACATTAATTTGGATGCTTGAAGAAGAGCAGCAAAGTGTGGGTAGGTGTAAAGTTACATCCTGGAGTAAGGAACTGCTGTCCTTTGAGGTCTCAGTGCTGAGGCTGTTGGCTACAGCAGCTCTGCCTCTGCTCCTTGCTCTTGTCCTCTGTGCTTAATTTCCATGGAATTTCCGTGGGACACCTTAAATATTTTAGCCGTTGGAGTCTTGTAACGGGAGGTGACATTGTTTGGACAGTTCTTTCTTTTCTTTTTTTTTTTTTCTCCCCCTTCTTTCTTCCCTTAAGCTGCTGCTTTGTGGGCTTTCCAAGGACCTAGTCTAGGGTGGAAACAGAGGGAAAAACACCTCATGGTAAGGAGTGGAATGCACCTAGAGCATTCTACGTCAATGCTATTAATTGCTTTCTTGCTGCTTAGTGATAAACTTAAGACGTGGCCAGAAGTGGTTCTCTGACCAGGAAAATGTTCTTTTTGCTGTTGTGTTCGCCCGAGCTGGCAGTGGGAGAGATACCTGTAGTACCTGAGGGACAGACCTCCTGAAACCTGGCATTTTGGAGCATTTTTCCACTTGCCTGCCCGTGACTAATGCCCACACCACTGCTGTTGTCATCCTCGCACCACGGCGTGTTGGATGTGTGCAGATTGGTGTGAGGGTGATGGGAGGAGAAAAGCCAGCCACCAGTCTTTGGAAACCAGCAGGCATTGCAGCAATGTCCATCAGGGCTTTTATTATTTTCATATTTGGCTGCAGCTTAAATGTCAGTGACCTCCTGCTCGGAGAGGTCCCATCCACGGGGAGCCTTGGCAGGCGTTTCCCAAACACAGCACGGGGATCTTGTACCCTCTTACAGAACACATTTTACACCCTTGCATTGCAGTTCAGAAAGGGTCCCATGCTTGCTTCCTTCAAAAATAACTTGTGGTGGTGAGGTTGGCAAGTCCCCATGGGAATTGGTCTCCCCTGAAGGTATAAATCCAGTCCTAGGCTGGGTTTTACCTTAGGAAGCTGAATGTTGACCCTGACCAGTGTTCTGCCTGACAGTGAGATGCACCAGGTGTTTATGGCCTCTAAGAAGCAAATAGAGAACCCCAAATGAGGACAGAATATAGAATAATACGTGAGATGAGTTCATAATTCTGGCTATTTTGGTGCTTGCTAATCTGGCACTTTTGCTGGCTTAAAAATTGAAGGTAAAGAAGGCCAAGCTTGCAATTCAATGTGCAGTGAGAAGCTTGGGGAAGACTTAAAAGTTCGGGGACACTTGCTGCTTGTGTGAACCATGGAAAACATTTTGTGAGGAAAATCTGCCATTAATATGGGGTTTGTGAATAATTCAGGATTATTGCAGGTCAAATTCCAGAGAGAAGCACTGGAGCATCATGAGCTCTGTGATTTCCCAGCTTCATTCCTGCGTGCCGGTGTCTTGGCGAGGGAAGGGGGATTCTCTGGAACCTGTGCTCAGCTGACTCAGCTTTATTAGCACTGCACGACTTCCTGAATTGCTGCCGAGGAAGGATGTGCTGTTGACTCAGAAGAAAGTCTGTGATGTCTGGGGACGGGGTCAGCGAAGTGGCTGCGTGCTCTTGAGGCTGTGAATCACTGCGACAGCAGAACTGAGTGAAAAGTGCCATTTTCTTTAAAAAAAAAAAGCCACCAAACCCAAACGAGGAGGTGGAGGAAGGCCCCGGAGGTCGCGCTTGGTCAGATAACAGGGCAGGGTGGAATTTGTGTTTGCATCATTACATTTGGCACTGGCCTCAGCCGAGTGTTTCGGCCGGCTGTAAACTCGTGCGTTCCCCGTGGCTCGCTCCTGTAAACTCTGTCTGTGCACAGCTGCGAGCGCCGTCGTGTGCAGACTCAATTCCTGAGCTGGATCGGGACAGCGGAGCCTTCTCTGTACGGAGCCTTCTATTGAAAACACGCCCACACTCCCCAATCAGCCTTACTTTTCCTCTGCAAACGGCTCGTTTGTCTCCGAGCGCTCTGTCTGCCTCGAACATGCCTGTGTGTGTGGCATAGCTTGAATTTTTATGCCGAGGAATGTAAACACCAAATCCGCACAAGACTTGCCGAAGAACTCCGGGGCTCTGGTGCATCATCTGTTTGTTATGTAACCTGATAGAATGGGAGCGAAATAGAAACCAGATGTCAGGGCAGAGCAATTACAATTTTTCATCTGTGAGTGTTACAGTAAATGCACTTCGTGTTCCTTCCCCCCCCCCTCCCCGAATGTGGGGTTTTATTTGGGAAAGTGCTGCGGGGGACCTCGGAGCTCTCAGCATGGCTCTTGCTTAAAGACTTTGTTATTCTGTACTTGTGTTCCTTTGTGTCATTAGAGTCTGTGTGCCTCTCCAGATCCACGAGCCAGTCTGTTCCCAACATGAAATGAGCTGGACACAAGTGCTGAGTCCCGGGAGAGCCCCTCCGCGTGTCCGGCTCTGTGGGTTACACGGTCAAGCCGCGCTAAATTTAGCATTCCAAGGGAAGCTGCTTTGCTTGTCATGTTTAAATTTGGCAAGAGAATCCCATCAGAACAGGTTTGGTGCAGGCTCTGCCGGGGATTCCGGAGCTGGAGGAACATCTGGGAAGGGAGCAGATGGGAGCTGCAGTTAGCTTGTTTGCTCCAATTCGCCGTACATTGAGGAGGATAAAAAGGAAAATGGATAATCATTGATTCTCTCTGGTGGGGAAATGGATTCTTCCACTGCTAGTTTATCCCAGAGGTTTATCTCTGCTGTCTTCCATTAAATAAGGCAAGCCCTCTGTTGAGAGAGGGATCGATGCACATCTGTCTTGGTCTTCATGTGCATCTTCACGAGTCGAGGCGTGTGTGTGATCTCACTGAGTGGGAGCTGACAGGAATTTTCCTCTTCCCTTCCCTCGTGTTTTTCATCCTCCTGCACTGATGTTTGTTCTTTTGCTGCTGAAATTTTATTTCCTTCTGTCCAGTTAAGCTTGGAAGCCCAGCAGAACCTTGCTGGTGGGGTTTGGGCTTGGGTGAGGCCACAGGGGCTGGAGATCCAGTTTTTCTGTGGGAGCAGAACCCATTTTGGGCATCCCTCTGTTAAGTGCAGGTAACTTCAAGAAACCCTTTAATTAATTGTACATTCCAGATGAAGGAAGAATGAAAGGCTTTTGCTTCTCCTAAACAGCAAGTTTCTTCCCTTAAAAGCAGCAAACAAGGAGATCAGATCAATGTGAGCACTTGCTGACAGCCATTCCCAATAGCATCCAATCCATGCCACCTCTCCTTTCAAGGACAGCACGGGAAGAGGTCTTGGGTGAATGACAGGTGGTCACTGCTCAACTCTGCCAACACTCAATAGTGACTCTTGCAGGTTGCCTGTGGAGTCTGAGCTGAAACTGAAGATTTAACTGTTGGAGACACTTTTCCCCCACATGAAGCATTTGCAGAAAACTTTACAACTGCAAAGAAGCAGCAGAGCCCCTTGCACCCGTGAAGTCCAGAATCAGGCATTCCCAGTTTGGAGCTGCTTCCTTTCCAACTCTCCTTCTGGAGGAGAGGAGCCTGGGGGAGGTGACCTCATTGCTGCCTGACCAGAGGTTGTGATGAGGTGGGGGTTGGGTTCTTCTACCATGCCTCAAAGGATGAGAAGAGGTGGCCTCAAGTTGCACCAGGGGAGGTTCAGATTGGATATTGAATATTGGATATAGAAAAAAAAAAAAAGAAAGAAAAATCACTGAAAGGGTGATCAGACATTGCAATTAGTTGCTCGGGGAGCTTGTGCAATATTTGGAAACCTTCCAGAGGCACCTGGATGTGGCACCTGGGGTATCACCAGGGGCGATTATGGTGGCGCTGTGTTGGTGTTTGGACTGGATGATCTTGGAGGCCTCTTCAACCTTGAGGATTCTGTGATTTTTTTTTTTCTAAGTGAGGGCCATGGAGAGCCCAGACGTGGTCACCATGGAGGACATGCCCTCAGGTTGGTCACGGTGGATGTTTGAGGTACCTTGAGTCTTCTCATGGAGCTCTGCAAGGCCTGAAGCTTGGGGAGCTCTGTGCCGAGCTCGGCATCATCGCCGCCCTGTTACTGACACTGGGCCTTAAAACCACAGGGATGAAGAATGGGAACGTTGGCCAGTGGATGGGAACGGCTCCCTTCAGTGTCAGCGACAGCTTTGGAGAAGGAAAACAGGTCCATCAAGGAAGTGTTGGGCTCAGTGCCCTGCTGTGTGGTCCTGAGCAGCCTCCGTGACCGTAACGGTGAGCCAGGAGCTCCCGCTGCGTGCTGGGGACACAAACCCTGGCGGTGGCCGTCACGTGTCACCGGCAGCTCCTACTATAAAAACAGCAGCTCTGCCGAGAGCGACCTTCAGCATGGCTCCCAACCTTCCCCGTGTTATTTTTAACCTGTCTGGGTAAATTTCCAATACAAAGGCCAGTGCCAATCTGATGTGCTCGCTATCCCAAATCCTTATCTTTTGCTTTCTAGTGTACTGACGCATCAGATGGAACAGCAAGTTTCAGGCTTGGGTAAAGCTTTGCTTGTGTGGCCACAACACCAGAGAGAAATAAATATTTCACCTCTGGGTTACTGGGAGCTCTGCAAGGCTTTCAAGAGGGCTTTTGGTTTGTTGTTTTGTTGGTTTTTGTTTTTTTTTTTTTTCTTTAAGATGGGTTTTAACGATTTTTTTTTTCCTTTTTAAAGAAAAATACTTGAACTGTGGTTTAAAAATAGCTGAAGGCTGTACTTTGATTAGGTTGCTGTGGCACTGACGTCAGCGGGTGACATTTATCTCTGTAGGGATTTGTCGCCCTGTTGACTAAGGCTGTATTTACACAAATGGGGATATTTCTGTCTGCTGTGGGGGGAACCAGCAGCAGCTCTGCCCCAGTCATGTCCTTGCCCTCCCTCATCCTGAACTCTGCCTCTCTCCCGTGCTGCCTCATTCCGTGCTCCAACGGGGATTTTGCAAAGTGTTGGAGGGTTGTTTTATGCTGCCATGAAGGTCCAGGCATCATGATGATGATGATGGTGATGATGATGATGATGGCTCAGTGGAGAAGGACAGAGAGATGCTGAACTTGACTTGGACTTGGTAAAGCATCAGGTATGAGCCTGGCTGGATGGCTCCTTGAATAGATGTTCTCCAGATAGGAATTACAGAAGAGAAGTCCTAAACAAGTGAATTAAGTGTGAAAAAGAAAGGAAAAGGAGTGAACAGTTTCAGCCCAGCATGGCTTTAAGGGCAGTGTATTTCTCTGTCACTTATTTAATATTTTCATCCAGCACAGTTGCTGTAATTCACTTTTTTTTTTTTTTTGAGCTTTAATTATTACTCTTGGGGTTTCCTTGGCCCCAAATCCCACTGTTCCAACAGCAGCAGAAAGCACTAAGTTTCCTATAAGCACTCTTATACAGGATCTGGTTCCTGGAGTGTAAGGTTTCTCAAAAGGAAGTTTCCATAGAATCCCAGAATGGTTTGGTCTGGAAAGGACCTTAAAGCCCATCCAGTCCCATGGGCAGGGACACCTTCCACTCTCCCAGGCCCATCCAGCCTGGCCTTGGACACTTCCAGGGATCCAGGGGCAGCCAGAGCTTCTCTGGCCAAGTGCTCTCAAAGCTGTGCCTGTGTTAGGGGGATGCGCTTGGAATAACTTTTAATTTATCCCTGACACAGACACAATAATAAAGGGAAACCTCTAGAAACGAATTTAATTAAAGGCTGATACAAATTAACTCGCAGACTTTTTCAATTTATCCGACTATTCCAGTCTGTTTTCCAAGGAATCGTGGGTTTAAATCCGTGAGCCTTGTCAGCTCTGCAGGGAGGAGGGAGCTGATGCTGGCTGGCTTCAGGAAGGCATGAAATGTGTTTGTGTCTTCTGGAGCTGCGAATTAACTGTGGGACTCCTACGTGATGGGCAGCCAGTCATGGATTCGGCAGATTAATCACACTGACTCGTGCAGAGCTGTTACCTGGCCTTCATCCCGTGGCAGGAGGGAAAGGAGCACTAATTAACATCCTGGACACAGAGCCTTACTGGCACAGGAGTACATTTTGGTGCTGGTTTCAGGCAGCTGGTAATGCACTTGTGGAATAGCTGTTCCCCAAATTTCATAGTGGATGAAACCTGTGGAGTGAAATGCCATTACCTCCGCTGCTAACCCGTCTGTATTTGGGGATTTTTTTTCCCCAAACAGCAATTCTTTGGGCTGCACTCACCTGCAGGCTCACTGCCACTGCTGCAAATGATGTTTTCTCTGCGAGCTGGAGCGTGGCAGAGTCAAGCTGATTGTTTCACATCTCAACCTGAGGCAGCTGCTCCTTTCTAAACCTCCGTAATCTTCCCTCAAAAAGACAAGGGAGCTGGGAGGAGCTGCTGTCTGGTGGCATCCATGCTGGGAGGGAGGGCTTGCTTTCATCCCCTGCCACCATCCCCCCAAAATTCCAGCTTTTCCAGTGTCTTGCCTCAGAAGTGTCTGGATGAAGACTGCAAGGTCAGGCAGTAGTACAGGAGTTTGATAAGTGGGGATTTCTGCTGGCGTTAAATATGCTTGTATGGCCAAAACACATATTGGATGTGCACATTTATGCACAAATATACCAATGCATGTGTGCATCTCCTGTGCAGAAAGCAGCATCTGGGTGACATCCCTGCCCGTGGCAGGGGGCTTGGAATAAGATGATCCTAAAGGTCCCTTCCAACCCACACCATTCTGTGATTCCATGATCTTGTCTCCATCCCCAGAGAGGGACAGCAGCCAGCAGTGAGGTCAGCACTGGTTAAACACAGTATTTTGCATTCATTTGGCCAGAGCTGACTTGAGCTTGCCTCTTTTTTTGCATCTAAAGGAATGAAGAAAGGTCTCCTGGGCACTTCTTGTTAAGACGTGAGGAGGAAAATGCCTTCTCACCTGCTGAGGCTGCAGCAGGACGTGTGTGGAGTGTGTTAGCCTGGAGGCTGAAGGGTTTATGGCTCTTTGGGAAGGCTCTTCCAGGCTCAGAGGGTGTAGTAAATGGATATTTCGGGATTTCTGTCGGGGTAGGTCTGCTGTTTTGGTGCTGGCTGAGCTCCTCTGGGTTTCAAAGCAGCTGCTCAGGTGAAACCTTGGGCTCCCTAGTGCGATACACTGCTGCCTCAACTGGAAGAGATGAATTTTCTCTAGCAAAGCTCAGCGTTTCCTTCGGCAGTTGCGACAGAGGTCGGAGCGTTGCTCAACAGCCCGGCAGCCCTTTAGGTGAGTGAGCGCTGGTTTTGCAATGCACAGCCAGCAGAATTAACCTGGGTAAATCACTGGGGGGGAAAACAAAGGCTTGCTGGTGGCTTTTTCCATCTTTTCCAGTGGCTTCTGCTGTAGATGAAAGCGAGTTTCGGGGCCCTGAGCTCCGAGTGTTCGGTAACCGGGCCGCAGCCTTGGCTCTCTCCCTGGGTTTGTCATTAAATTTTAAAATGGAAAAGCGATAAGGAATCTCTGTACGGGGAACATTCCTCATACCGTGGAGTTAAACTGCAGCTTTTGGGTCCTGCTCTGAAAATCTGATTAACCTGAAGGAGATGAGGTGTGCCCTGGGTGATGCCAGATAAAGCAAAGCGCTCACATGGGTGGTTATTGCTTCTCTACCTGTTTATAGCAGCTTCCCAGCCTTTATTTGCTCCGATAGAATCGCTGGAGAATGCTGTGGGGCAGGAGCAAGTAACTATTGAAGTAGAAGGAACAGCCTTCAGAGAAATTGGACTTCCCCAAAAGAGAAGCTGGCTACAGGGCTTCCCATAGAAATCATCCAAAAGGCTCGTGCAGATAGGCTTAAACAAGGATTTATGGCGAGCGAAACTGAGAGAAATTGGCTTTAGGGTTTTTTAAACAGCAGAAGAGCAGCGTGGAGGGGGGATTATGGCTCTCCTCTGCCTGCATCCAGCTGCACGTGACGGCTTTTGCAGCTGTATTTTTGGAACATCTTTCCCGAGCTCACCTAGAATCCCCAGCTCGAGGCGTCGCAGCTGCTGCCAGCTCTGCTGCCTGCGAGCAGCTGCTGTTATTGACAGGCACGTTTTTACCCCGGGAGATGCCGGCGGTGTGGAAATGAGCGAGAAACAACTGTTTATATAAGCCGCCCGTGCAGATCAATTCCTGGGAAAACAAGCTGCTCCCTGTCTGCAGCGGCAGCAGCACACACCTTGAGCTGCTATAAATAGCTCCAGTGCCTCTTCCAAGGGCCAGCTCCCGGGGCCTTTGTGTTCTGCTGGGGTGGAAAAGTGCTCTGTAAACTGGCAGTGATTCCCACTGCGGGGAAAGCAGGGGCTCAGAGTCTCCCTGCTCCTCGGGGATTTGTTTGGGAAAGTGTCCCTTCCCTGCCTGGATCTGTGCTGTACTGAATTTCAGGGAATTGTGGAATAGTCTGGGTGGGAAGGGACATTAAAACTTACCCCATCCCTCACCTTGCAATGGGCACCTTCCAGTATCCCAGGCTGCTCCAAGCCCCAGTGTCCAACCTGGCCTTGGGCACTGCCAGGGATCCAGGGGCAGCCACAGCTGCTCTGGGCACCCTGTGCCAGGGCCTGCCCACCCTCCCAGGGAAGGATTTCTTCCCAATATCCCATCTAAATCTACTCTCCTTCAGCTTAAAGGCATCCCCCCTTGTCCTGTCCCTCCAGGGCTTTGTCCCCAGTCCCTCTCCAGCTCTCCTGGAGCCCCTTCAGGCCCTGGAAGGGGCTCTGAGCTCTCCCTGGAGCCTTCTCCTCCCCAGGTGAGCACCCCCAGCTCTCTCCTTCCCCTAAATGCCAAATTGGTATCCAAGGGATGTAAGTGACTGATCAGCCAGAGCTCTTCAGGAATCACATCCCTGACGTATCTAGAAAATTCTGTGCAGTTTTACAGTAAATATTTGGACTTGGTGCTTCTTTCAGTCGCAGTCAAAGGCCTGCATATCAGGAACACGACTGGGGTCAGCTCTGCAGCCAGTTCCTGCTCAGTGAGGGCAATATTTGCTTTATTTGGGTGACTGACATGTTTTTAATCAGAGAGACCAGGCACAGAAGGAACAAACAAACCCGCACCCAGTGTTTGAGCAGAGCAGAGCAGAGCTGAGGTACTGCAGCCTTGAGCCACAGCATTTGTGGTGATCCCTGGGGTTTAATGGCTTCATCCCATGTTCCTCTCGTGGTCTGGTCACTCATTACACAGGCAGTAAAGTTCTGTTCCTGGATTATGCCATGAGCTGGAGTTCCAGGAGAAGCTCCTTGGAGCCAGGGGAAAACACTGCTGACCGTGTCAAGGACTCTGCTCTTGCTGACCTCCTGTAAATTAGGATTTGTGGTTTTTACTATAATGAGGGTTTTCACGTGAGTGTTTCCTTTGGAGGTGGACTGGGGGCAGTCTTGGGAGGGGTTTGCTGTGCTGCAGGATCATTTCTTTGGGTAACTTCTCTTTGCAGCAGCACTCTGACATCTTAGCAAAAACAAATTTTCTTTCTGCAATCATAATTCCTTACTCTTTCTCTCTTGCCTCTCCTTTCTCTTCTCTAATGCTGGACAGAGTCAAGCAAAATCTTTTAGGTGTTTGGCATTTTTCCCTTTTTTCTGAAGCTTTTCAACCATCACTCCTGCTTAAAATTTCTAAAAGAAAGCAAAAAGCCAACCTATATTTCTGTTTTAGATTGGAAAATTGGAAATCATCCACATGGGCTCTTGCAGAGATGTGAACACAATTCCTTGGGCCTGATATATCCAGTGTGGGATTAGATCCCTTAGTGCTGGCCCACCTTATAGGGTCAATTAAGGTGGTGCTGTGGAACACCCTAAAAAAGATCTGCACCCTGAATAGGCTTCTCATATTTACAGAGAACATGTTTTATTGTAATTTTAAAATGTGGCTGTTATATACACCAGTCCTGTGGCATCCCACAATGGTTTGGGTGGGAAGGGACCCTCAAGCCCATCCCATTCCACTCCCTGCCATGGGCAGGGACATCTTCCACTGGACCAGGGTGCTCCAAATCCCATCCAGCCTGGCCTTGGACACTTGCAGAGATCTGGGGGCAGCCACAGCTTCCCTGGGAAGCCTCTGACTGTGCCTCACCACCCAATCCCATTGGAGCATGGATTCTGAATGGGCTCAATATTTTTAGGGTTTCACACAATCCAAGTCCTATCATTAGAAGAAGCATCTGAATAGATGAAAGGTTCTTCTAAGAACATTTTTTTAAGGGAACATTGTGTGCAGAATGATTTTAAAAACCACACCAGGTTTAAGGGATGCCGGGCAGGATGAAACCTTTGGGACCTGCTGCTTCCACTTGGAAAATTGTGGAAGGATTATTGGGTACTAAACAGCAAACTGGTTCAGTGGCCTAAACCCCTGCAACTTTTAAAACTTCTGATTTTTTTTTAAAATTCTTTTTAAATGACTTTATTCTTTTTTAACAGAGTGTAATTTGAGGTGACTCCTCATGAATTTGAAGTTTTTCAACGCTTACATCACGAAGTTTAACACTGGTGAAGAATGCAGGACATGTAAAATATTGATAGGACAAGGAGTGAGGGATTTAAGCTAAAAGAGGACCAATTTAGATCAGATATAAAAAAGAAGGGTTTTTTTACATTGAGGGTGGGCAGGCCCTGGCACAGGGTTCCCAGAGCAGCTGTGGCTGCCCCTGGATCCCTGGCAGTGTCCAGGGGCAGGTTGGACAGTGGGGCTTGGAGCAGCCTGGGATAGTGGAAGGTGTCCCTGCCCTGGAATGCAATGGGCTTTTAGGTCCCTTCCAACCCCAACCATTCTGGCATTCCATATAAACAAGTTGGACAGTGGTTATTCTTGATGATGAAAAATCTGTGGTCTTGCAAAGTGAGGAACTTCTGATGTAAAATACTAGGAGAAGCTGAAGTACAAAGCGGTGGTGGAACTGCTTTGCAATAATTTTTTTTGGTCTCTCTTCTTGAGGTGTCAGTGTGCACATTAAGCATTCTGTGCAGCTGGGAAAAATGTTTTGTTTTTAATTTTAGCCCTGCTAATAAAGTCTTGTCATGTATGTCAATGAAGCAGAAAGAAAATTGCTCCAGAGCTAACTGTAGGTTGTCATTAAAGCTGATTTCCTGCATTAAGCCAAAAAACAAGGCAAGATTTCATTTCTGGACTTCCTAAAGATGTTAGTCACGCTGACAGTTTCCTAAGCCCCAGACCCTGAGAGCTATGGAAATTTATCCTGTGTATGAATGTATTTGCTCTTGTCTGTCACCTTGTCCTGATCTTCACATGTTGATCTCCTGCTGCCCTCTCTATTTTTAAAATAATTTGCTTCACTTCCAGCTGTTGACTCTTGCAGGCAGCTGCTTGTAGGGTCCTGCCTGCAGAATCCCTCCCTGAAATAAGAATAAGAAGTGAACTGTTGTTTGGAGAGCACAGCTGAAGGCACATCCTGCCAGATTCCTGGGCAGCAGTGCTGGGGGGAGAACTCCTGCCAGGACTGCATGGGCACTTCTAAACTTCAGGAGGGTTTTGTCTTTGAGTTGTGTTTGGGTTGTTTTTTTTTTTCTTTTTCAATGACTAAGCCAGGACCTGAGGAGGGGTGATAACTTCAGTGCTGTGGGATTAAATTTTGTGTAAGTCACTCTTTTGTGGTCATGTGTTTCTGAGAAATCTCACCTTGTGTTCTGCTCCCCCCCTGTCTCTATTTTCACCCTCAGGAGTTAGTTCTGAAATGCTGGAGCTGATGGAATGACTTCTCCTTAGGCTGCTCCAGCTACAGTAGTGCAGAGATGTTGAAGGCACTTTTGAACCAAGTGCAAGGGCTGTGTGGCACTGGAAGCTCTTTCAGGCTTTGCCCTTCATTTCAAATCTCTTTGTAGTGGAGTAGCACTGTTTCATAGAAGCACGGAATCTCCAGAGCGGGGAGGGAGCCACAGGGATCCTCCAGCCCAAGCCCTGAGACACAAAACAGAGCACAGGGTAGCTGCTGTGTCCCAGGAGGTGCCTGTCTGGAGTGCACTGAGCAGAGATGTTGATGTGGATGTATCCTGCCTCTGGTACTCTCTGCTTGGAGTCTCTTTTCTCCCTGGGTGCTGCTGCCAGCTTGCCTTAGGGTTTATCTCCAGCTAACCATAAGGCAGAGGTGGGTGGAGGTGAGCCTTGTGGAACTGGGAGGAGGGAGGACCCTTCCATTGCTCATCCCGAATGGAGCTGCTTTCCCTGGATCACTGCAGGGCAGCCTGGCCCAGATTCCTGCTGGGATGAGAGGTGAAGGGCTGGGAAATCCAGGTGGTGCTGGGAGAGGCCTCAAAACACCAGGAGCCAGAGGGCTGTGAGTGATGCATGGATCAGGGCAGCTCTTTGGGAAGCTCAGGTGCAAACGTGAGCTTGTTCCAGCAAAGCCAGCACAGGATCCAGAGGCTGTGGCCTGGATTGCTGTGCTAGCAGAACTAAAGGCTGAGGAGCAGAGGTTTGGTGCAAGCCACTGTGCAGATCTTGACACCCTTTTCCACACCTAATCCACTGAATTCCACTTTTCCACTCAAGGTGCTCCTTGGATTGAAGAGTGACCTCAGAAGTCGCGGCTGGTGGAGTTTTCTTACCTACAGTCACGCTTGTCTTGAAATGGTTTATGAGAAAATTAGTATGAAACAATGTCTTCAGTTTATTTTGTGGTGTTGGCAGGATCTTTGTACGTTCTCTTTTGTCTCCTAATTGTTTGCAGGAACATAATGGTGTCATTTTCATGAGTTAATTATGGTAGAAGTTTGTTTGCTCTCTTTGTGTGTGGTGCAAGAGCTGCAGCAGCACTGCCCCAGCCTGCTGCTGGTGGCAGGGACCCTCCTGGGGCCCAGCAGCTCTTCCCCCAATTTCCAGCCAGGAGAACCAGGTGTTTGTGATTCTGTGCTGTTTCTCTCAAATCTGTAAATCTTTTAGGTACATTGGACTGAGATTCAGAGAGTATGGAATGATCCTTGTGCAGTGTGCTCCAGGATGACCCTGCTTTCCAGCCTGACCCATGCTGTGATCCAGCTTTATCCACATCCCTGGCTACCCTGTGCAGAGCTTCTTGAAGTGCAGGGAAAGTGGCACCAGTTTGGGGTCAGCACAGGAGCCGCAGTTCGGGGCTCTTTCTGAAGGCCGCCTTATGAAATGGGGGAAAACATTTGTGTGCCAGCCCCAAACCAGCCTGGCCCCGCTCTTGAGAAGCTCAGGGGAGAGGAAAAGAGGAGGGGAAGTATCTTCACCTTGAAGAGAGAGGGAGTAGGCTGGGGCTGGGCATGGAAAGATCAGAGCACATCGGTGGAACTGCAGGAATTGAGGTGGGGTATGGCCATGGGTTATCCCTCAGCTCTGCTGGGATCATGCCTTTACTTTATTGGACACAGTGATCCTTTACTTTATTGGACACACTGATCCTTTATTGTTCACAGTGATCCTTTATTGGACACACTGATCCTTGACTTTATTGTTCACAGTGATCCTTTACTTCATTGTTCACAGTGATCCTTTAGTTTATTGGACACACTGATCCTTTACTTTATTGGACACTCTGATCCTTTACTTTATTGGACACACCGATCCTCCCCTTGAGCTGCGGGGAGGTGCAGTGAGCTGCCAACCACGCGTTTGTGTCCGAAGATTTATTAGGACCTGGGAAAATCCAGAAGGCCTTTGGGAGGGGGGGAAAGAGGGGGAATAACCCCTCCCCTCTGTCGAGGGGCCTGGTTGGAGCACATCAGCGGGTTTGTCCCCTCCCCGCGCTCTGACAGCGATGAATCACCCGCTGGGCTCCTGATTTGCGTCAATCAAACCACATTTAAGGGCGCCTTTGTTCGCAGTTTGGAACAGCAGGCTTCGTTGGGCTCCTCTCCCCCAGCCCCAGCCCGGGCTCAGCTCCGGGGACAGAGCCTGTGCTTTCAGGGAGAGCTGGGGATTGCTGTTCTTTCCCGTCCAGCCCTCTCCCGCTGTAGAAATTCATCTTGGAATTCCCAGATTTGGGCTTCGAGAGGCTGATCCCTGAGGTTTCGGTGTGGAAGCGCAGGGTTCCTGGCCAGGGTTGCTGTGATGAGTGTTTTTGGGTGGAGGGATGCAGGTTTATCTTTGCATTTCATTACTTGTGGGTTTCAGTTTCTTGGTTTTTTCTTAATAAGAATTTCAGTCGAGTTAAAATTTCTCCAGGAGCCTTTGGACAACGCACTCAGGCACAGGGTGGGATTCTTGGGGTTGTCCTGTGCAGGGTCAGGTGCTGGACTGGATGATCCTTGTGGGTGTCTTCCAACTCAATACATTCTGTGATTGTTAGAGAATCCTCCTTCTGACATGGAAACTGTGATTGCCATGGGATCACGAGCCGGGCAAAGGCAGCACTGAAATGCAGTTCCCAGCTCCAGGGGGATTGCAAGCCCAGGAATAAATCCCATTGCCAAACTCAGCCCTGGAGTGGGACACGATGCTGCTGCTGCTGCTGCTGCTGCTGCTGCTGCTGCTGTGCAGGAAAGCTTTTGGAGAGGTGCTAAAACCCCCAAAAAACAGCCAAACTTCATAAGAGTCTTATCTGCTCTTCACTTCAAATCTCTGGTACCTTAGAGAGATCTCCAAGCTGGATACTGAGCTATTCCTGGGAGCTGGTCGAGGTTTTGCAGGTTCCCTTTGAACCCACCTGGTGAGGGCTGCCTTGGGCAGATGGTGCTTCTTTTGTTGCGTGCAAAGTCCACTGGAAATCCTTCTCCTTTCTTTTCCACCTCTGAGTATCCTCCTTTCACTTGTAGGTGAGTATGACCACATTCCCTCCTCTGATCTTTCCTCCCAGCCTTCAGGGCTGGTAGCCGAGGTGCTGCCCTGCTCCCATGTCCCTGTGCAGGCATTCCCTGCTCTCCCTTGTCCTAAACACACCCCTGACCCAGTTCATTCCCAGAGCACTTCCCTGCCTCTTCCTCTCCCCGTGCTTTCAGCCCATTGAAGTCTCTTCTCCTGCTTCCCGTCCCCCTCTGGCACAAGTCCTCGTGCTCATCAAAACATTGATCTCATGGGCTGTAGCCTTGCCAGCATAATAAGGCCACTGCTCTTCCAAGCACTTTTTTTTTTTCCCTCCTCTTACAAACACAGAAACAATTTTTATTTTCTTCATTGGGCTTGCTCTCACTATTTTTCAGGCTGAAGTTAGAGGATTAATTCCTGCTTTCCTGCTGACAGTAGTGAAAACGAGCTAATTTCTAAGTGTCAGGATGCTGATCCTTCTCTCATTCAGTTCCCAAAGAAGGTAATAAAAGAACTATAAGAATAAATCACTGCATGTAGCAGATGCAGCACATGGGCATATGGTGGTCTGTTAATTCCCCGTGTTCCACCCAGCTTTTAAAATAAATCAGTAAGTGTTGATAAAACACTAGAGGGCATGCAGGGTTTTTCCCCTCCACCCATCTTTTCCTGCTCTGGACTCTCTGATGGTTAATTTTGGCAGGTTTTGGACAACCTCAGAGTTTCCCCATGGAAATGAACACTCACAGGCCTGTCTGCCTCCTTCTCCACACTTGGGGATCTTGTTCCCAGCTGGTTTTACTCCTGGGAGGCAGTCCCTGGCACAGGGCAGTGGCAGAGCCCCCATCCCTGGAGGGATTTAAGAGGCAAGGGGACGTGGCACCTGGGGATGTGATTTACTGGTGGGAACAGTTGGATTCAGTGATCATAGAGCGCTTCTTTGATTGGATGGTTCTATCAAATAGGTCATTTCTCTGTTTGGAATTTTGTGCTGATCCTTGTTCCTGTTTAAAGGTGTGTCAGAGGTGTTTAGGAGCCCCTCAGGGAGCTGCCCTTCCTCAGCCTGGCTGGGGTGGGAGACAGGACAGGAAAGCCCTCTGGAGTCAGGTGGATCCCTAGGGCAGAAGTTCCACTCGGGTTTGTGGGTTATTCAACAGGTTCTAACTGCTTAATGAAGCACCCAAGTGGATTTCTAGCATCTTCTGACTCACCTTGTCATGCAGGACAAGCAGCTGCTTAATCCCCCAGCGTTTGCATGGATCCTTGGGCACCTAACTCGGCTTTTCCAGGCTCCCCAAGCCTCAAGAATAGATCCTAAAGGCAGAGAGGAGCTGGGGACCTGCCCAGACTGGGGCTGCTGTGCCCCTGCCCAGGAGGTACCGGAGCTGTGAAGCTCAGCAGTCACAGCTGCAGGGACTGGATTGTTTTGAAGCCCCTGCTGACCTCTGGTTTATGAACAGCTGCATTTCAAAATTGGGGATGGCTGCAGTTAAGGCTCAGGAGGAGGAAAAGGGCAGCCTGTCACAAAAAGGCAGGAACACCTTCCACTGTCCCAGGCTGCTCCAAGCCCCAGTGTCCACCCTGGCCTTGGACACTTCCATGGATCCAGGGGCAGCCACAGCTGCTCTGCCACCCTGTGCCAGAGCCTCCCCACCCTCACAGGGAAGAATTCCTTCCCAAAATCCTGTCTGACCCTGCCCTCCTCCAGTTCCCCCTTCTCCTGTCCAGTTAAGGCCGTTCCCCCTTGCCCTGTCACTCTGTGCCCTTGTGAAAATCTCCTCACTGTGTATCCTGAGCAAGCTGAAAAAGCAGGAGGGAGGATGCTTTTTCCATCCTCAACTAAAGGAAAGCTTTTGGCAGTAATTCAGTGGAAATTAAAGTTCAGTCTTTGTATTAGCTTGACTTAAGTGGAAATTGTTAAATACTCGGGGATGCTGTCATTCTGGAACCTAGGACTACACTTGGAAGTTTTCTGGGGATGTTTCTGCTTTTTTTCACCATTTTCTGAGTCCTTAACTTGCTCCTCAAGTTTTTTAAGCTCTTCACAACAAAAAGTCTTCGTGTTGGGTTTTTCTTTATTCTTTCACTCTTCTAAGTGCTACTTCTGAGCTCCAACCTGTCAATATTAACACGGAATCCATAGGCCAGGGCCTCCTGTTTTATGCTGGTTTAGTGAGTGATGTTCCCTTTGATTTGAGAACTGCAGATGCTTCAAGAACCCTTTTACCCCTTGGCAGGAGAGCTGCTGGAGTGCTCTTGGAGGGCAGGCTAGAGCCTGGCTCCTTGCTCTTCCCAGGGATTAGACAGACAAAAACTGGTGAAAAAAATCGAATTATAGAATCTCATGATATCCTGAGTTGGAAGGAGCCACAAGGATCATCCAGTCCAGCTCCTGGCCCTGCACAGGACACCCCAACAATCCCACCCTGTGCCTGAGAGTGTTAACCAAACGCTCCTTGAACTCTGAATAATGTATGTATGACTAGATTTGACTCGAAATGAAAATGGTTTGTTTCTGAGAATCTCTGCAAAGGCTCTCCGTCCTTTGGAAATACAAACTCAGCTTTGATTGACTCGTTCCTGGTACTTCAAAATAGGGGTTTTAATTTGTATTAGATTGTATTAGATTATGTGGAGGGAGGTTGTTCATTATTATTTTGTTTTAATTAATCTTCTTGCTGGTCTGCAAGCGCAGTTGTTTTGCTTCAATGAAAAACTTATTGCAGAGGCAGAAATGAGATGCAGGAGCAAGATGGAGAAGAGAAAGATTCTTACCAGAAAGCTGGAGAGGGACTTTTCACAGAGTGACAGAGTGATGGGATGAGGGGGATTGGCCTTAGACTGAAGGAAGGCAGGTTTTGATGAGGTCCTGGGGGGAAATCCTTCCCTGTGAGGGTGGGCAGGTGATAAGTTTGCGTGTGCAAATAGAACCCACCAGCTTGCCTTTCTAATGGTGTCCCCAGAGTAAAAGCAGCTTTGCCTCAGGTGCTTTTGGTCCTGGTTTTTGATGTGTGTTTGGGGAACCTGGCCTAAGGCGCTGCCCTGGCTGGGAGCTGGCTCAGCTACCCCTCTCTGGGAGCCACACTCAAATCCTGAGGTCACTTCTGAACCCCTCATTACATGAGAGACACTCAGGGGCTGCAGCGTGCCCAGGGCAGGGAATGGAGCTGGGAAGGGGCTGGAGCCCCAGGAGGGGCTGAGGGAGCTGGGAAAGGGGCTGAGCCTGGAGCAAAGGAGGCTCAGGGGGCCCTTGTGGCTCTGCACAGCTCCTGCCAGGAGGGGACAGCCGGGGGGGTCGGGCTCTGCTCCCAGGGCACAGGGACAGGAGGAGAGGGAACAGCCCAGGCTGGGTCAGGGCAGGTTTAGGATACTGGGTATTAGGAGAAATTCTTCCCTGAAAGGGTGATCAGGCATTGGACCAGGTGTCCCAGGGCAGTGGTGGAGTCCCCACGCCTGGAAGTGACAAAGTGTGTGGATGTGGCACTTGGGGCCTGTTGTGAAACCCCCATTCCTGTGCCCCCATCCTGGTGCCTTTTTTTGCTCTGCCCTTCCCTCATTAGCTGAGGCACCTGCAGGGCTGCTGTCTCTGGCACTTGTGGCCACGGAGCTGCCTGTGCTGCAGTGACAGCCTCATGTCCTGCAAAGTCCACGCTGCCCATGAACAGTCAGGGTTTGTTTGAGTGGAAATGAAGTGGATCAAGGAGAGACCAGGCTGGAGGACACCAAAGAGACTCAAAAAAGCCACCCCAAACTCCCCTCTCTTCTGCATCTTCCAAGCATGGAGGGAACCATTCAAGCTGTCTGAATTAATCTCTAGTCCCACACATCTTTCTGGAGCTCCACTTAGCCCCAGATGATGGAGTTCGTGGTGGTAATCACGATTTAAGAAGCAGTACAGTAACCTGGCAGCTTGTTGATGCTCTGTTCTCTTCTTGGCACACTACAGTTTTTAATTTGTTGGGGTGAAAAAAATCAGCCATCTTTTCAAGACTTCCAGGTGCTGCTTCTGCTTCCTGCTGCGTTTTTTCAGGACATGGCACCGGATTGAGAGAGCTGTGTGCACAGCATATCCCAAACTGCCAGAGAAACCCCCATGGCCTGTTCTGCTGCCTGGTTTTTGGAAGGCCAGGGGAGAGAGCAGGAGCAGCCAGTCCCTGGGTCATCCCCTCACCTGGTGGGACAGAGCTCTGCTGATGGCTCTCACTTCTTTGGCTGCTTCACTCAAAAGTTTATGGGTACTGTCAGTTCTCCCTTTCCCACGCCTGGAAGTGACAAAGTGTCTGAAGAGCTTCCCAAGCAAAGCTGAAATCCAGCTTTAGCCCCAAGCAGGACTAGGAAGGTGTTGTTTTAACCAGCTGTGTCCTATATTCTTACTTTTTTTCAGCTTTCCTAAAGTTTGTGCTGCCCATCTCCCTTCTCACAGTAATTCCGTGTCCTCTGCCCCCGGAGCTGCCTCCTTTGCAGTCAGCTCTCAATTCCTTATCCTCTCTTTACCTTTCTGCTGGGTTTTGGTGGCTGCCACTGATCAATGGATTATATTGATGGTGGATAAGATGGATGGAGTGTGCATAGCAGGAGTATTCTAGGAAACAAAATTGCTAAAAGCAGAGCCAGGTGCTTCTGATGTGTAACAGTGTTGTACAAGCACATTGATGTTTTGTGCTGGAAATACCAACAGGTGATTAAATATAAAATATTTTGGATCTCAGCCATTCATTATAAGTGGCAGGTGAATTTGTTTTGAGGCAGAGTTATTCCAGACTGTGCATGTGGCACTTGAGGACATGGTTTAGTGGTGGAGTTGGCAGTGCTGGGGGAATGGTTGAGCTTGGCCTTAGAGGTTTGTTTTTTTTTTTCCAGCTTTAATGATTCTATGATTTGGTAGGAGACCAGTGACTGGCAGGGTGGCAGGTCTGGGGTAGGGGGTCTGGAAGAGCGGCTTGGGGAATGCTGCCATTCCTTGAACTCAGCCTTTCCTCTTCATGCCCCTTATTTTCCATGTTAAAAAATGAGACACGTCCAAAGGGGAATTTGGGCACGGGTGTTCTGTAGCACTGAAGGGCATTTAGGGCTGAGGAAGCCAAAGCTGGTGGTACCTTCACCAGGAATACAAGTGTCTGAGGAGGATCATTGTTACCCAGAGCTGATGGTCCTTATCCAGGAGCCTGTTTCTGCTCTCATGTGGTCTCATAATGGTCGCACAGGATGAAAGTGCTGGCAAAGCACAGAATCATGGAATGATTTGGGGTGGGAGGGACCTTAAAACTCATCCAGTTCCACCACCTTCCACTATCCCAGGCTGCTCCAAGCCCCATCCAACCTGGCCTTGGACACCTCCAGGGATCCAGGGGCAGCCACAGCTTCTCTGGGCACCCTGTGCCAGGGCCTCACTGCCCTCCCAGAGAGCAATTCCTCCCCAATATCCCATCCATCCCTGCCCTCTGGCAGTGGGAAGCCATGCCCTGTCACTCCAAGCCTTGTTAAAATCCAGAGCTTTGAGGTTTGTGCGTGTGTTGTAAGTGGTGGATACGTTAGGAAAAGCGTGCCTGCCTCCCTCTGGGGGCTGGATGGGAGGGGAGGAGCTGCTCCAGGCTGGGGTTCCCACAGCCTGGGAACACACTGAGGCTCTGTGTGGTGCCGAGACAGCTGGGTGGAAGGGATCCACATAAATCAGGGATACCAGGGAAACAAGCACAGCATCTGCAGCACAAAGGAAAGGGAGAAGCGTGAGGCTGGATGTGTGGTGTGACGCTTTTGGAAGTGCCTGGCTTTCCTTCCTTCAGTTGGCAATCCAGCTGCTGGGCTGGGAAAAAAACCCTGCTGCATTCTTCATTTGGAGCATTGTTTGTGCTACCCTTGAACAGTGACTGCTGAAGCTTCTTCACTTGTGTGTGGGCAGCCCTGGTAGTCTGTTTTCCATCTTCCAGAAGATTCCAGCTAGTTAAGGTTCCTTTGTCAATCAATTTTCTCTTGTTTACCAGGGTATTAGGAAGCTGGAATAGAAGCAGTATGTGTTTTGCCTTAGGAAACATCAGCAGTCCAGTCACCATTCCAGAAATTCCTTTCAACTCATTTTTTTTCCTGTCTATAGCAAAGCTCACAAGGATTGTGGACGCTGTAAATGTAAATCTGAAAAGGTCAAACCTCATGTATGCCAGAGACAGGAGTACAGGATGACAGCGATGCAGGGGCACAGTGAATTTTAAACCTTGGCTGGAGAACAAGATGTTAAAAAAACCTGTCCAAGGACATGCCTTGGGTATCAAGGAGGAGTTTGAGGGAAAGCAGTGAGGATTTATTTGTGTTGCTCGCTGGCTTTTTAACATGCAGCAGAGAGGGATCAAACCGCAGGCTGAGGCTGGATATCTGGAGAAGGTTCTTCCTCCCAGGGGTGCTGGGCACTGCCCAAACTCCCCAGGGAATGGGCAGGGGCCCAAGGCTGCCAGAGCTCCAGGAACCTTTGGACAGCACTGCCAGGGGGGCTTGTTGGGCTCTCTGTGCAGGGCCAGGAGCTGGGGTGGATGATCCTTGTGGATTCCTTTCAGGATGCTCTCTGGCTCAATGAAAGGCTTTGGTTTGGATCAGTCAGCTGTACAGAACTGCAGCGATGCTGGGATCAGCTCTGCCTTGATGCATTTCCAATTCCAGGAGTGAGCACCCGTACCCAGAGCTGAGGGGATCTCATCCAGATTGACAAATGTCAAGTGTTTTCAGCTGCTCCTTTGCTCGTGGTGCACAAAGGATGAACGATTCCTGGCTGGCTGGGTGTTGGGGTGGGGGTGGGGAGATTGAACTGTGGGCCAGGATTGATTTTTTTGGAGAGGCCATTGATTGGCACTGCTGGCTTGATGGAGATGTCAGCAAATGGCAGGGAATGGGATTCTCCATCAGTGGCTGGAGGAAGGCAACCCAGGAGTAGCTGTTGGTGTAAAACACTGGAGGATGCAGCCAAAACTGATGGAGTTATTTGCTGTTTAGCAAGTGTGTAGTCACTGTGGTTTCTTATTTCAAATGACATCCAGGTAGGATAATATATTCAGGCTCACAATGTGCACTGGTTCTAGGGAATGAGAAACTGAGCCTCCTTTTCTCCAAGCCCAGCACATTCTGGTTAATTATGTGGGGCCCACTCCTCCATTTGCTGATCATATTTGCAATGTTTTTCCCCCTCCCATGATAACCTCTTGGCTGCAGAAGCTCAAAAGGAATTCTGATGGATTTCTGGAAGGTGCCAGCTGGATTTTGGTCAGGGCACACAGAAGGCAATGGGAGGCATGGCTTTAAGGCAAGAAATGGGGGAGAAATAACTCCAGATTAAGAAAACAACATCCCAAACCATCCCTTTTTGGCCTGACTACTTCTGAGTCAGTGATGCCTTTAAGGAGTAACTTTAAGAGTAAACCCAAATATCTTAATTTACACTTTTCTGCTTGCAGTGGTGAAGCAAAACCCAACATAATGACACAGAAGTGAGTTCAAATGAACCAAAGCAACCTGGACCTAGTGGAAGGTGTCCCTGCCCCTGGCAGGGAGGTTGGAACTGGATGAGCTTTAATGCCCCTTCCAGCCCAGCCCACCTACTCACAATTACATCTGGAGACCTCTGCCGAGTACGTTTAGAACATCTGTTTTCTTTTGTAACACACAAAAAGTATTTCATCATGTTCACTCGGAGGGATCCTCAGGGATCCTCAGAAGTCCCCTGGGTGTTGCAGCTTCTGAGATTCCTGATTCCCTATGAAGGCTGTCTCCAGAAAGACCTAGAGCAATCCACTTATGGAAGTGCAGCCCATGAGGTGATTTGGTGCTGTTTAGCCCCTCTGTGAGGGCTGCACCTTGAAGGTAAAAGTTCTATGCCCTAAAGGAACAGGTAGTGTCACTTATTGAAGTGCTTTTTAATTTCTTTTCTCCTCTTTGTCACCTTATTTTGAACATAAAGTCCAGTGCTGAGGCTGCGCTTGGGGACGAGGTTTAGCGGTGGTGCTGAGCTGATGGTTGGACTCGATGATCTTGGAGGGCCTTTCCAACCTTTTCTGCAATTCCATGATTTTGGATTGGCCTTGTGTGAAGATGGACTTGCTTCTCCTTGGCTTGGAAACAGGAGTTGCTCCTCTACACACCAGGAATTAGAAATATCCATTTTCAAAATGTGCCGTTCTTGTGTTACTGTGTTTAATGCAATTTAAAATGCTTTTACTAAAGCAAATCCATGTTACTGGTATTATCTACTATTACTATATTAGATCCCCATGGAATAATGATCCATTGTGGTAAGGAAAACCCATTATGCATTGCAGGAGCATTTCAGCTTGTGCGAACCCCTTATGTGCCATAGAACCGGAATAAAGGGGATTTTTGAGCGCGAGGGAGTTGTGGATTGTTCCTTTCTGGTGGCAGTGGTGAGATTTTCCTCTGTTGGGGCTTTCTGCTGCTTTCCATCATCAGGATGAATCAAAGGAGGTGCTGAGGGTAGGTGCTGGGAGCCGTCCTTTGGGTTGGGGTCTGGTGGTCTCCATCCAGAGTTCTCTGTAGAAAGTGCCCGACTTCTTCATGGCTCTAGTTTAAGGGCAGTAATTCCCACAGAAATACTTAGTTTGAGTATTTTACAGTAAAACAGTCTTTTTGATGAATGACTCAACTTTCTTGTCTTTAGTTAAAAGTAACCCTTGGTGCTTGGCACTTTTGGGGGGTTTGTTTCTTTTGAGGGTGAAGAGCCAATGCTGAGGTTTGGAATACGATCGCTCTGGACGTGACTGGTTTTACTTGCATGATTGGTTTAATTGCTGTTTGTTTGTGTACTTCCAGGATTGTTGAACTGATGATTTTGATTTTGACCAAGCACTATCTCCAGTTTTGCTTTGAGCACCCTGAATTAGCGTGTTGGGACAGGATTTTGATTTCTGGGTGCCAGTAATTTTTTTGTCCAAACTTTGTACACAACCTTACTCAATTTTTACATGCACCTGCTTGAAATCTGAGCAAAGCAAAGAGAAAACTTGTTCTCCTCCCTTTTTGAGTGTGAGGGTGTCACTCTAACATGTTATTGTAGTCTTCAACAGGCGTAGGGTGACTTGCAGTTCAGGCTACTCGTAAGCACAGTCAGCTGGTCTGTGATCCTTAAAACGTTAGGCCAAAAGGATTTTTCCCTGGTGAGCCACAGATTTTATGCTGTTGCAGGCTTGGATGCGGTATTTGCAAGAATGAGTTTTCCACCCTGAAAGATGGTGAGTGTAGCAGAAAGGGTGACACAGCACAGGGAAAGGTTGGGGCTGGAAGCCTTTGGAGCCTGACAGCCACCACTCCATCAAACCCAAAGCCTGATCTGTTTGCTAACCATTTTGTTTCCATGTCTCCATATTTATTTTCCTTGATGAAAAATCCCCCCTTTTTTTCCCTCTGCTCTTTCCAATTCTGCCATGTGCTCAGGCAGCTCCCTAAGGCCAGAAGGCATCTGCTTACTCGTGAAATCCTGGATGGTTCCCATTGCCAGCAGTGTCCAGGGAGAGCTCCAAGCCTCAGTTTCCTTTGCCTCTGTTCTCCCTGCCCTCTCTGCTGCACCCAGGATTTTTTCCTGGGTTAGCATGAGTGTAATGGGTTGCTGAATAAGTGTCCCCACATCCCTTTTCTGCACTGGAAAGGATCAGAACCTTTGGCTGCTGCCTGCATTGGAAATAGTTCATGGAATCATGGAATCTCCAGAGCTGGAAGGCACCCACAAGGATCAAAAAGTCCAACCCCACAGACACCCCAACAGTCCCACCCTGTGCATCCCTGGCAGCGCTGACCAAATGCTCCTGGAGCTCTGGCAGCCTCGGGGCCGTGCCCATTCCCTGGGGAGCTTGGGCAGTGCCCAGCACCCAATGGGGGAAGAGCTTTTTCCTAAAATCCATCTTAACCCTCCCCAGAATCATCCCTTGTGTGGATCAGCCTTGTTTAGCTGGTGTGCTAGCCAAGCACGGGGCTGGGAGGCAATCCATACTCTTTGCTTCCCATCACATACAGTTTGTTCCCTCCTGCAATGAGGGAAGCCTTTTCTTTCCGTGGCATCTCATTAGCTTGAACATCATGTCCTGTGAGCGTGTGGGCAGGAGCTGGAGCCTCGTTTGAAGCTGTGCAAGAGCCAGGCTATCTTTCAGCTGGATTTCTTCCTGACAGTTTATTCATCCGGAGAGAAGGGAAAATTAAGCAGGTTACTGAACCTTCTCTCCTGCCTCGAGAATGTGCTTTGCCTCTCTCCCGCTGCTGACAATTGCAGATAATTTCAAGGTGCTTCTTTCCCCCCCCCACCCTCCCCTCTTTCCTTGCTTCATTCTTGTACCAGCAATCAGTTTCGAAAAACCTGCTGGAATATTAGTTTGGATCAAAGGGGCGTTCTGTCTGTGGGTTTGTGTCTCTCTGATGGGGATCTGTGTGCTCTGAATGGGGGGTGAGTGGGGAGTGGCCGAGTGCCAGCAGCACCTCTCCTGCTGGGCACCAAGGGAGTCCTGGGGAGTTGGCTTTTTTTTTACTGTGCTCAAGTTCACGGGACCTGTCTCAGCAGATTAAACACCTCACTTTGATAACGCTGATCTCCTGCAGAAACATTTAACTGGGAGGGTGGAATCCTGCCTTTATCCTGTTCGCCTCCCAAGAAGGGTGGAAAATTTCATCCACTTCTGTTAAAAGCCTGCATTAAAGCTTAAGGGGGAAAAAAAAAAAAGAACCCACCACCACGCAGCCATTTTGCAGAATGGCTCTGGAAAGAGCCTGTTGGTTGAACATAATATTCCAGAGTGAAGTTAAATGCTTGGACTATGCTAATTTCTTGAGGACAGTCACCTTTTCAGATGGATTGCACCCTGCAGATGGTGGCAGATTGTGCCCTCCTCCACTCCTGCCAGGAGCGTGTGCTCACTGACAGAATCAAAGCAGCAAAAGGATGAAGCTCTCCAGAAGAGTTGATGAATCTCTTGCCTTTAAAATTGAAGTGCTTTGTGCCAGGGAAAATATCTATGAATATATTTATAGTCATGAACAGTGGAGTCTCGGCTCCTTCGTCGCAAGTGGGGAAATTGCTGTTCCACCAAGTCTGTGAAAGTGGAATCTACTTTTAGATGCTTTGAAATGGGAGTCTGTTGTTTTTGGGTTATTTTTTCTTTTTTTTTATGCAGGATTTAAAAATATCTGAAGTCCAAATTTTAGAAATCCATACATAATTGACATGAAGATGATATATACAGACAATCTAAAGCTGGCAGATAACGGCAGGTATTATGGAATCCCAGAATCCCAGAGGGGTTTGGGTGGGAAGGGACCTTAAAGCTCAGCCAGTGCCACCCCCCTGCCATAAGCAGGGACACCTTCCACTGGCCCAGGCTGCTCCAAGTGCCATCCATCCAGCCACAGCTGCTCTGGGCACCCTGTGCCAGGGCCTGCCCACCCTCACAGGTGGAAGGAAGGGATTCCTTCCTAACATCCCATCTATTGCTGCCCTCTGGCAGTGGGAAGCCATTCCCTGTGTCCTGTCCTTCCATCCCTTGTCCTGAGTCCCTCTCCAGCTCTCCTGGAGCCTCTTTCAGCTCTGGAAGGGGCTCTGGGGTCTCTCCTTGGAGCCTTCCCTTTTCTTCCCTAGCTCTCCCAGCCTGGCTCCAGAGCAGAGGGCCTCCAGCCATTATGATAAGGAAATTATGCCAGGAACAGGTAGATAGGGATGCTTTTCCTGCTGCCTGGTGTTGATCCTGATTGGCTCTCTATGGGATGAGGCTGGGATAAGGGGGGAAGTGCTGTGCAAAGTACCAGGCTGATCCTGCAGGCAGCACCTCACCTGGGACCAATGGAACATCAGGACATGGTGGATCCTGCAGATCCCACCTTGAGTCTCCCAGCACCCTGGGGGTCCTGGGAATGGTGGCAGTGGAAGTCCCAAGCTGTGCTGTTGGGATTTGCTCTGCACTGGGCAGGAGGAGGTGTTGGGTGGCCACCAGCAGAGGCCGCCTGGCATTGTCCTCAGGAGAGGGCCTGAAATAGAGCTGGGTCTGGGACACTGCCCCGTGCCTGGGAAGGTCACTGGGTGCCAGGGGAAATCCGAGCTCAGCCTGTCCTGCCGGGCACTGCAGAGGCCAAAGGGGCTGGGGCTGGCGGGCAGCAGAGCACCCAGGGACCGAGCTGCGGCTCCTGCGCCGTCGGGAATGGTCGGGACCCCGCTGCTCCACGGGCCCACACAGCTCTGCGGGAGCCTGGGCCTGCCAGGTGGGTGTGGGCTGCTGGATTCCTTGGGTTTCTGTCTTTCCTGGCCATCCTGGCCGTCCAGGGTGCCAGAGGTGATCAGGATGTTGTTGCTTCGGGTGTGTGCTGGTGCTTAGCCCTAACTTTACCTGGCTTTCC
>VWYO01021825.1:92665-113537 GCA_013400275.1 Rhadina sibilatrix | reverse complement strand
GAGCCTGGGCCTGCCAGGTGGGTGTGGGCTGCTGGATTCCTTGGGTTTCTGTCTTTCCTGGCCATCCTGGCCGTCCAGGGTGCCAGAGGTGATCAGGATGTTGTTGCTTCGGGTGTCTGCTGGTGCTTAGCCCTAACTTTACCTGGCTTTCCGTAGTTACTTCCCATGGAAAGGTGCCAGAGGTGATCAGGATGTTGTTGCTTCGGGTATGTGCTTGAGCTTAGCCCTAACTTTACCTGGCTTTCCATAGTTACTTCCCATGGAAAGGTGCCAGAGGTGATCAGGATGTTGTTGCTTCGGGTGTGTGCTTGAGCTTAGCCCTAACTTTACCTGGCTTTCCGTAGTTAACTTCCCATGGACCAAAGTTAACTTCCCATGAAACCAGCGATAGTAAAATGGAATGAAAACCAGCATTAAATATCTGAGGGTTTTTTTGCTTGGAAAAAAAAAAAAAACAAACAGGGATGAAAAATGTGGCCTACATTCTCCTCCTGTAAGGTGTCGTGTTTTTCCTTCCCTGCATTCTTTGTCGGGGGGCAGTGAGAAGGCTGGCTTGGGGGCAGTTCTGGCTTTCCTTGCTCAAAGGGGAAGGGGAGCAGATCTCCTGGAATGGGCAGCTCCTCCTTCCTGCTGTAATTCTGGGCATTAACCTCTTTGATGGAGCGGATGGGATACTCGGAACCTCTGCTCCCTTGCGTTGGCATGTAAAGGATTATTCTATTCCCATGGATTCCCAAAGTGACACAGCTCCTCAGTTTTGTGGGGATGAAGTCATCAGAGCCTGTTGAGGAGGCTGAAGATTGTCATGTTTAGGAGGAGTTGCTTCATCCTCTTGCTGCAAAGAATTAAGGAGAATAACGGCATAGGAAGTGGAACACAACGCTTCCAGGGCTCAGCATTTGAGAAATGGTGCCTTGTCATTTGCATATCAGTCTGTCAACACCTTGAGGACCACAGCTTCCTGTTTAAACGCTTCTTAGGTATTTTGGCTTCTAGGATAACTTCCTAGCAATAAATTAAATGTTGCTTTTTGTGTTAACAGCTGCTGAGCGTTAGAGTCCCAGGAGGGTTTGGGTTGGGAGTGACCTTCAAGATCATCCAGTTCCAAGTCTCTGCCATGGCCAGGGTGCCACTCACTAGATCAGGTTGCTCAGAGCTCCATCCAGCCCAGCCTTGAACTTTTTTATTTTTCTTTTTATGCTTTTACTTTGGTGTTGACCATACTGTGCCCTGGTGGATTTATCTTTACAAGGTCCAGGGTATGAGAGCAGTACCAAGCTCTTGTAAATGTTGCACCTGAGTATCTCCAGATTCTTGTGAGGTGTTTGTGTTGATTCTACTGCAAAGGAAAGCTTGAACCCCATCCTGGTTCTCTCTAGCGAGGTGCTGAGTGCTCGGGTGGGCTCCTGGCTTTGGTGGAACCCCCTCTACTGACATCTGGACTCTGGAGCAATCAGGATTGTCAAGGGCATGAGGGGGGTTTGCTATTCCAGACGTGCCACCCTTTTCCAGAACTGAGGAAGCCACCAACCTGACCTACTTGCTACTGCCTCCAAAGCAAGGAGTCAGAATGAAGGCAAATTAAATATATATATATGTACACACACCAACACCAGACCATCCTGGTGATGCATGATGTCAGCCACTGACAAGGCAAAGTGGCTCACTTCAGTATTAGCTGTAGCTGTAGTAATCCTAATAATTGAAAAATTACCTCCTGTGAACGGGACTGGATTAACTTTCATCTGAACAGGTGTTTCCATAACTCCAATAGATCTGTGTCTTTTTCCACTTGTCTCCCCTCCTCCTGTCTCCTGTGCATGGCTGCAGCATTTTTATTTCTTACCATCCACCTTTAAAGTATGAGTAAATAGTGCTTAAAGCCCAGGTTTGCTTCCGTCAGAGTCCACGGGCCGGGCTGGGGCGCTGGGTTTTTACAGCAGTCGCAGTCGGTTCCAGTTGAAGCCATAATTGGTATTTCAGCTTGATAGCTGCTGTAAATCTCTGAGAAGGGAAGAGAAGGATGCTCTCATTTTGTTAGGCTGCTTCTCTTTCGGATGCAGAGTGCATCTTCCAGCTCTCTGGGCTAATTAAAATGCCATTACAGTACATGTGGTGCTACAATACAGTCTAGGGAGACTTCCAAAAATAGATCCTTGAGTGCAGACAAATTAGAGAGGAAATATGCACTGAGCATTTTCTCATAGGTTTAAAGAGAAATAATCCATTTGCTGCCCTAATTGCTTTCTTGTAAATGTTGAAGGATTTTTCCCCCCCCTCCCCCCCCCCGTAAATTTCGAGCGAGCAGACAAATAAATAAGGCGTCCATGATAATTAGCGTGCTCATTACTAATATTGTAACTTGTCACACACGCTGGATATGCGAGTCAGGATGTGCCAGTGGGCTGGAGACTTTTTATTCCTCAGCCAGCCTGTTTCAGCTGCCCAGCATCCCAAGGCTCCGAGGGCAGTGCATGATTTGGTTTTTAAGTTCAGCCAAACGCCCGAGCAGGGCCACCCACGGACCCTCCCCAGAGAAATCCTGTTTGCACATCGTCCTTCCCCCCCAGCCCGGCTCGGGTACAAAGTGCAAGGTGCTTTTTATAGTGTGACCGTGGATACTGAGAGCAGGGGGGAAAGAAACCCCACGTTCCCGTGCCTGGAAGAGATGCATGGAATTGCTGTGGGCTGACACGTGTAACAGAGAGAGCACAGAGCTGCTGGGCAGTGCCAGGACCCGGGAGGTGATGCAGCCTGGGCCCCTCTGTCAGCAGCCTGATGGAAAGGGATGAGGCTTGTGCTGGCTTGTAGAATCCCAGAATGATCCGGGGCTTCAAAGCTTGTCCCATTCCACCCCCTGCTACCATCCCAGGGGGCTCCAAGCTCCATCCAGCCTGGCCTCGGACGCTTCCAGGCATCCAGGGGCAGCCACAGCTGCTCTGGGCACCCTGTGCCAGGGGTTCCTCACCCTCTGGGTAAATTCCCTGCCTGCTCAGAAGCCCCTGCTTGCCGTTGTGCAGGGAGGTGCTGTCCAGAAGATTTACAAGCAGAGGAGACAGAAGTTGGTTGAGTGGTCTCAAACTCGCAGCGTTAGTAGAAAACTGCTCATCCTGGAGAACATCTCTGGGCCACTCTGTTGTCTTCGAGAACAGGATGAGGCTGGCAAAGCTGAGTTCTGCAGCCACTCTGTCTCATTTTTAAAAATCTTCTCTCTGAGGTTTCTCCTTGGTTGCCCACAGTTCATCTTCAGGCATTGAAGCTAAAGCTTTGGCCACCGACTCTGCCACGTCCCCGAGGGGTGGTGACCTTGCATGTGCCCCTGTTGGCATATCCAGGAGGGAATTTGGATCCTCTGCATTGTCACTGAATGGGGAGTGCTTGGTTTTGGAAAATCCTTTGGCTTTTCCTTCTTCTGTCCTTGTTTGGCGGGATATTTCCCATTTGTGGTGGCACTTTTCCCTATCGTTGTCACAGCGGGAAGGTTTTATACTCCTTTGTCACTGCAACTCCCGTCCATCTGGGTGTTTTTTTTAGCTTCAATTCTGCATTTCAAGCTCCAGAGGGACAAATCTGAGCCAGTAATGCTGATTTTTCTCCACCTCTTGCTCCTGCCTTTCTCCCTGTCTCTCTTGAAGTTTTACTTCTACACCTCTGCAGAACTTCTCCTCTACTCCGGGTGTCCTTTAAAGATAATTTTTAGTTGCTCATCGCTTCCCTCCAGGAATTCAGGTAGGCCAGGCTGATTTGCATCAGGTAGAAAGATCTGAATACATGGAAAACTATTTAAATAACCTCTTTGTTCCCAGTTCTGCCCTTCATTTTTAAGCTCATCAGAGTTAATTATAGTCAAGGCTGCTTGCAGCTTTCTTTAAGACCTCATTGAATGTTTCAGCCTTCCATTTCTCTTCATTTCTTGTCTTTTTTAAGTGGTGAAGTTGTATTTCCCTGTCCTCATCTGGTTTGGTTTTGCCCTGGATGGACTTGATGATCTTCGAGGTCTTTTCCAATCTTGACCATTCTCTGGTTCTGTGAAATTGTTCATTTTGCTGCTTCATCTTTTCCAAGGGTTTTTATCTGTCATGTTTCTGGTTTATTCTGGACTGAACTTGTAAACATTTTGCCTTTGCTTTGCTATTTTCCACATCTTTAAATCCTGCAAGCTCAGCTACTTCCAGACCTGCACTAGCTATATTTTCTGAACAACTTAAACAACACTTTGGAACAGATTAAGATAAANTTTTATTTTATTTTTATTTTAGCTTATTTGGACAGCAAAGACAGAACCTTGGTCTGGGATAGCTCGGTTTTGCTTCAAGTGTTTCTTTGTGTGTCTGTGCTTTAAAAGATGTTCCTAAATGTTCTGCTGTGATTAATCTAACACTCATTTTGAAATAAAGATTGCAAAGCTTTGGTTTGTGGGTTTGGGGTTTTTTTTTNAACTATTTAAATAACCTCTTTGTTCCCAGTTCTGCCCTTCATTTTTAAGCTCATCAGAGTTAATTATAGTCAAGGCTGCTTGCAGCTTTCTTTAAGACCTCATTGAATGTTTCAGCCTTCCATTTCTCTTCATTTCTTGTCTTTTTTAAGTGGTGAAGTTGTATTTCCCTGTCCTCATCTGGTTTGGTTTTGCCCTGGATGGACTTGATGATCTTCGAGGTCTTTTCCAATCTTGACCATTCTCTGGTTCTGTGAAATTGTTCATTTTGCTGCTTCATCTTTTCCAAGGGTTTTTATCTGTCTTGTTTCTGGTTTATTCTGGACTGAACTTGTAAACATTTTGCCTTTGCTTTGCTATTTTCCACATCTTTAAATCCTGCAAGCTCAGCTACTTCCAGACCTGCACTAGCTATATTTTCTGAACAACTTAAACAACACTTTGGAACAGATTAAGATAAAAAAAAACCAAAGTCTTCAAGTTTCCATCAATGAATTATGGCTTCATCTCGTTAATTAATGAGTAGAAATGCCCATCTGGAAATTAAGCTACACGAAATGTTCCCTGACTCAAGCCATGAATCAGCCAGGCTGGTGTCTGCCTCCCTCCAGGCTCGGTGGACAGAGCACTTTGTCACAGAGTTTTGGGGAAATCGTCGGGCTGATTCACACAGAACCAATTGGAGAGGATGTTTTCTTGCCAGCTCTGTTTCGTAGATTAGGACCAATTTGGCCAGCAGAGAGCTGGGAAATATTTTGTAGCTTGTCTGGGCTGTCTCAGTATTCAAACCAGGGTTTGTGGCTTGTGAGAAGAGTCAAACCCTGATTGCGTGGCTTGACCTCTTTGCACTGCTCCAGCAGCTGCACATCCTTGTGCTGAGGGAGGACTCCAGAGACTTAGAGCTTTATTTTTTGCNGTTTTTTTTTTAATGAGTGGAAAAAATTAATGTGCTTTATTTCTTAGAATTAATCAGGTCTTAAAAATCCTCCAAACTGACCCCCAACTTGGGTTTGTCTCACAGAGCACCTGGGTGCTGCTACAGGGCTGTGTTTTGCCCACGGGTTCTTCTCTGAAGGAACATCTTTATCTGAAAGTGGCCAGCAGAGGAGCTGAAAATACTCTGCTGCCCAGGAAAACTGGGCATTTTCCTGGCTCTGGAGCACCTGATGGCTGGGTTATATTTAAAATAGTGATGTTTTGCTCTTCCCCTTCTTCCCTTCACTGGAAGTGAACCCAGGCAGGACATGGAGCAGTCCCCAGCTGTGCTTTCTGTCTAGAAAAATGGAGAAAGCAGGGAGAAAAAAAACCAAATCTTCGTGTTTTTCTAACACTGTCCTTTGCCTGGGAGAGATGGGGTGGCTTCTTTGATGTCTCCAGACAGGGTTTGGCTTGATCCTATCAGAGGTGCAGCACAGAAAGGGGTTGGAGGGGAAAAGTGAGACAGACTGGCAAAGGTGGAACAAATAGGTTTGAGATAAATTTTCTGTATCCCAGGGTTCGTAATTACACTGAAAACATAATTTAGCATTTTTTTGCTTCGGCTCTTCTGGGAGGGGAAGGGGTGACTAGAAACTCAGGTGTGGCAGTCTCCAACACTGGTTGTTCTGTTTAACTCTACCTGGATGCAAGATACAATCTTGGAAATATTTTAAATAGGGAACTGCTTCAGCAAGATGGATTTGTGCATCTCATTTACAAAGTATGTTTTTAATGCCTTTCTGAAATCCAAACTTATGCAAAATGGGGCTTGTTATGCATGTCTCTGCATTTTAATCTCCTGCAGTGATTTGTCAGTTTTCCTTAACATCTCCCTGGCATATTCCAGCCATTCCTCAACTTTGCTCCGTGGGGCTGCATCTCTGTCTTAGCTCAGTTCTCCAGCAAGGAAGGAATCACAGTTGAGTTGTTCTCTGGTAAGGTTTGGGAGCTGACATGCCTATTTCCTCAGCCTGGGATCAGCACCAGTTGTGGACTTAAAGACCAGGAAACCCTGAGTGTCATTTGGGATAGACACTCCCTTATTTTCTGCTTTAACTGTCTTGGGAATGTTCTCCTTTCCATTGATTTGTGCTACTTGTGTTTCTGCTCTGCATCGATAATTGGTTACTGATTCTTTTTTTTTTTTTTTCTGCTTGGAATGGCTAAAAATAGCTCAGCTACCCAAAGTGTTGATGTGATTTCATTTTCTTTTTCCCCCCCCTCTCTTTCCAGATGGGCTTTCTGGCAGAGACCAGCCAGTGGAGCTGTTGAATCCACCTCGAGTGAACCACATGCCCAGCTCTGGTAAGGAAAAAAAACCCCTTCTATTAAACCTGGTTCCCATTCTGGGGGGTGCAGGACAAGGCTCTGCAGCTCTGTCTTGCAAGTGGGAGAGCAGAATGCAAATGCAGAGTGCTGGAAGAGCAGAGTCTGTTAGGACTTGCACACCTCTGCTTTCCCAGGCTGGGAGAGTGGGATTTGGGAACGGAGCACAGCAGCCCTGGGAGCCTTGCAGGGGGCTGAGGGGAGCCCAGCCCGGTGGGAGATGCTTGGTTTGCCTTAGAAGGGAGAGGACAGGAGAACAAAGCAGCATCTTTGTGAGTCCTTTCCCAGCCCAGAAGGAGGTTTTGGAGCTGCTGCTCTCATTAGGGAGAAGGAGCAGGGAGCCAAGGCCAGGCTGATCAAAGTGTGTCACGCCGGGCTCTGGGCTGTTTGCTGTTCTCCCTCTCCTAATGATCCTGCCACGGCATCTCCTGGGGCTTGTCCTCCTGCTCGTCATCCTGGCTGCTCCTCTCTGAGCTGGGAGAGCTCTTAGAGCTCAGGGCTGCAGCTCTACAAGTGATGGAAACCAAAGTTCTGCTCCCAGGACATGGAATTCTGCAGGAAACAATCTGCTGCTGGCTTTTGTGCTTCCCCCTTCTCTCTTCCAGGTACAAGCAGATATCTGTAGCAGGGGTGATAGGATATAGCAAACATTATCTGCTCTGCAGGGAGCAGCTCAGATCTTCCAAACCCCCAACTTTCCCTTCTCTGCTGCCTTCCAAAATACCCTCAGGCCCTTTTCTAATAAGGATGAGATCTCGCAGGAGATCTGAGCACTTCTGGTAATGCCAGTTGGAAAGATGTAAACGAAGTTTATTCAAAACAACTTCGGTACGCTGGGAGGGGGAGACAAAAAGTGGGCTGTGACCTAACCTAGATTTTTGTGGACTTAAATGCCTATCTGGGGAAGGAAACTTTTCAAGGAGGTAGAGTTGTTGCATTGGGGGGAAGAAAAGGGAAGAGATGGTTGTTTACCGGGCACGGGCGTTTGGCTTCAGACTCTGAGGAATCCCTCTCCCCTCTGTGTGCTCCCAAACGTGTCCATCAGGTAAGGGAGGTTCTATTTTCCTAACCCTCAGAGGGATTCTCATTTTCAAGTCACTGTGGTAGCACAGGCCAACCTACAGGTTTGACTGCCCACCTGGGTGGTGAGCTGGGTTGGATTTTGTGGCTGTGGATCATTGGGCAGGCCTGTGAAAGGGACGGGTTTGAATCCTCCATCCCTTTATTTTGGGGCTGATTTTGCTTGCTGGTTAAGTCTGATGTTTCTTTTTGAGGTATTTCAGGCTCAAGGCCTGGTGCTGGTTGAGAGCTCAGGGAACTTGATGGTAGAGTCTGTCCTGGCTGTTTTTCCCCAGGTGGAATGAGGCTGTTTAATGGAGCCATGCAGGATTTAGGGAGTTCTTGCTGTTTGGACTCCATTTTGAGTCTTTTTTATTGCTCACCTCTGTGCTTTTGGGAAAACAATGAGGCAGGGATCCCTGGGGAGCTGTGCTGGTGTGAAGTGGATGGAATGAGAGGTGGGCAGCGCTGCCACTTTGTCAAATGGTCCTCCCAGTAACTGAGCTGTGGGAGTGGAACTCAGGCTGGGAGAGCTGGGAGTGCTCACCTGCAGAAGAGAGATGTCCAGGGAGACCTCAGAGCCCCTTCCAGGGCGTAAAGGGGCTCCAGGAGAGCTGGAGAGGGACTGGGGACAAGGGATGGAGGGACAGGACACAGGGAATGGCTTCCCACTGCCAGAGGGCAGGGCTGGATGGGAGATTGGGCAGGAATTGTTCCTTGAGAAGGGAGGAAAGCCCTGGGAGAGGGTGCTCAGAGCAGCTGTGGCTGCCCCTGGATCCCTGACAGTGCCCAAGGCCAGGTTGGGAGCCACCTGGGATAGTGGGATGTGTCCCTGCCAGGGCAGGGATGAGATGGAGTGACCTTGAAGATCCCTTCCCACCCAACCCATTCTGGGATTGCCATATCCGGTTTTTATCATTCTTTTCTTTAGGAGTTTGCTGCAGATCTTTCTGAGAGAAGAAAGGAGAAGTAAGACCAAGCATTGCTCTAGAAAAACAAGTTGTGTGTGGGATTCTCGGGTGGTGTTCCAAGTCTCAGGCATGACTGAAATAATGGTGTTAAAAAACAGCATAAGGGGGAAAAAAAAATTGCTTGGTTATGTCCTGGGATGTTTTTGTTGAAAACATTCTCCTGCCCTGGTCAGGGTAAGGTTGAATAAACTTGAGTGGTCGATGAGCTTTTATGCTGCATTTCTATTTCAGATAAAATCACTGCGGTGTGCTTGTAGGAAACCAAAATGTTTTTCTCTTTACCACCAACCAAGTGAACGAGAGGTTTGACCCTTGTTAGTTGTTTTTCTCTGATGTGAAATGGTGAGAACGTTCTAAAAGTCCTCTGTCCTGCAGAACATTTCAACTCCAGCCCAAGAAATAAAATACTTGGAGTAATTTTATGAAATGGTTTTTAGGAGTGAATTTGGTTGAATAGAACTGAGTTCAGTCATCATCAGTGGAAATTATTTCTATCTTCTTTTCTGTATAAATTAGGGATTAATTGGAGGAAGGGAAACATTTTTTTCTTTTCCAAGACGTATCACCCGTAATTGGTGCTTCTGAATTTCCGAGGTGCTCGCAGAAGTACAACAAGACAAAGCCCCCACAGCCCACAGCCTGCTCAGGAGTATAATAATCATCAGTTTGATAACTCTGCCTGCTCTGCCTCGGGCTCCCAAGGATCGCTGTGCCTTTGGCCTGGGGGAGGAAAAGGAATAAATTAACTTTGTTGAGCAACGTTGCTTCCCTTAATTCTTTTTTTTTTTTTAATAATCTGAGGCTGGTGAGGTCCTGGCACAGGGTGCCCAGAGAAGCTGTGGCAGCCCCTGGATCCCTGGAAGTGTCCAAAGCCAGGGCTTGGAGCAGCCTGGGATAGTGGAAGGTATCCCTGCCTGTGGAAAGGGGCTGGAAAGGTTTGAGGTCCCTTCCAACACAGAGCATTAAGTGGGAGATTTCAGCCCCCTGCTGCTTTTTCTGCTTCCTAGATCTAATTACCCACTCTCACCTCCACAGTCATTTGCAAAAAAAAAAAGAGATGTTTGATGTGTGTAGGAATAAATGGTTTGTAGGAGCCTCTGAACTAATATTGTCCCTTGATTTTGCAGTGGGAGATTAATCCGTGTCAGCTCGGGAACAACATGAGGTTCTGTCGTGCCCCAGGAGTAGCTTACCCCTTAGGAAGGCTTTCCTTTGGCATTAAAAACATCCTGCTATATAATATGGATATGTACACGAAGGCCAGGACGGGGGAGAAGCCCATCCAGACCCCCCCAGATTATATCAAAAGTGAGTTCTGGGGAAAATTCCATTTTGACGTCACAGCCGTCCACTAAGCAGATTCAATCGTGTCCTCTCATTAGGTTATTGAAAAGCTGCAGCTCTTGTTGTCAGCCTTGGTGTGATAATTTTGCCACCATTTAGGTGCTCTGGGGTAAGACAAGGTTCCCAGAGAAGCTGTGGCTGCCCTTGAATCCCTGGCAGTGTCCAAGGCCAGGCCTGGAGCAGCCTGGGCCAGTGGAAGATGTCCCTGCCCATGACAGCTCTTGGGCTTTTGAGTCCCTTCCCACCCAAACCATTCCATGATTGCAAGGTAGCAGAGGAACTGCACCTTAAAGCCTTAAAGAGAGTTAAAATCAGCTCAGGGTTGTATTTCCTGCAATACTTATGGTTTATTAATATTTGTCCTTCGTTTCCAGCCCTAAGCTAAATGGACAAAGTGTGCATGCAGTGACAATGAAAGGAGTGTTTCACCTGCTGGAGGCACTCCTGGAGCCCAGCCTCAGAGCCATTCCTCAGCAAGGAAAGCCCTGCACAGCCCTTCAGACAGCTCCCTGATTTCCACAGAGGATTTGCTCAATTGCTGTGCTTCTACTTTAATAGAAGCCCTTTGCAGCCAGTAAATTTGGGGTTATTTTTGCAGGAGAGGGGAGGGAACTGCCACATCTGGAGGCTCTGGGCATCTCTCTGCAGAGAAGCAGGGAAGTTCAAGCTTCAGAACCTCTTTTCTGGACTAATACTGTCCCCAAACTCATGTTTTGTTGGTCATGGGATAATTTAGTGACCCTCTAACTCTGCCTCAGCACCTTGTGTACATGCAGGGATGTAGAGAAGAGGGATGAGCTTTTTGGTGATCTCTGTCCCAACTTCAGTATCCATGTTCCACATGGAATTAAGCCACTCCTCTAGCCAAGCTGGGAATCAGAGAATCAAGGACTGGTTTGGGTTGGAAAGGACCTTAAAACCCATCTTATCCCATGGGCAGGGACACCTTTCACCATCCCAGGTTGCTCCAAGCCTGGCCTTGGACACTTGCAGGGATCCAGGGGCAGTTCTGAATTGATCTGATGCTGGACCCCAGAATGTGAATATCCTGATCCCTGTGGGTTGGGTAGAACGGGAGCCCACAGCTCCTCGACTCTGCTTTGTTGTCTTTTGTCTCAGAAAACGTATTTATCTGTCATGATTTATCTGTCTCCTTTCTTACCCATGAGGAAATGGTTATCAATTGGAGGAGCTGGCATGAATTATTAATGATTATCCCTCTTTTAACAGCTGAAAGCAGCACTTAAATGTGAAGCTGTTGAATGCAGCGCTGGTTTCCTGGATGAAAGGCAGGAAAGTTTGCTCTGCTGCAAGCCCCAACTTGCTGTTTTCCTTTCTTCTTCCCTCACCTTGCTTAGTTCATTAATTCACACTGATCAGCTCCGGAATTCGCTGCATTCTCTTAGTCCTGACTCTTCACCAAGTGTTAGTTTCAAAAATAAGAATTCTCACCGATTCCCTACCGCAGGAAAGGTTGTTTTGTGCTTTTGATTTCCATAAAAGCAGGTGATGAAGGGAAGAGCCTTTGAATGCTAAAACTTTGTGGAGAAAACTTAGGGAAGGAGGAGATGGCAGGATGCGAGCAAGCGTGGAAAGGCTCCCTTGAATGGTTGTTCAGGAATTTGTTCCCATTGCCTCTGGCTTTGCTAAAAATAACAGTACTGTGTGCTGAATGAAAAGTGATAAATGTTTCATGGAAATTGATCATGGATTGAGGCCTTCCTTTGGGGAAAAAATTCCATGTGCCTCCCTCAGATGGGATCTTGGAGGCCACGTCTTGTCTGCTGTGTGTGTTTGCAGCCTGGGTGTTTTACCTGGGTTTGCAAGCTCAGAGAGGTAATCAGGGTGAAATCTTTGTTGTTTTGCTTTTATTTCACCCCCAGTCCCTTCGCCTTTTCGAGGCAACACTCATCCTGGGGCTGTAGTGCTCCAACACACACAATTCCTCTTTTCCATCAGCTTCCCCTGACCTATGGATGTGAGCTTTGGCTGGGGGATGAGGAGGGACTGCCCCGTTGTTTCCAGGGGCTGTGTTTCCTTTGTCTGCCTGCCCTTTGCACGGCTGTGCCCTGCACTGCAGAGCTCCCCAGGGTGCTTTCTGCCAAAATTAACTGGGGGTAGTTTATTGCCAAAGGGGAAAGAGCAGCCACCTGCCTTCCCAGGATTTTAGGAATTCCTCTTCTAGCCCGACACTAGCGTTTATCAAGATCCTGGAGGCTCTTCCCTGGTGGATATTGATTTTCAGGGCTATATTTGGCTCTGCTTTGTCTTTGGGCAGTGGAGGGAATATCAGGTGAATGTATTGTGCAGTGATGCCTAAAATACAGCAGCAGTCTCCAGATGCTTCCCTGGGGAATTGCTGATGGTTCATTAAAGAGACTTTTTTCCTTGTTGCCTGGGGAAGCCGTGGCTGCCCCTGGATCCCTGGCAGTGTCCCAGGCCAGGTTGGACACCGGGGCTTGGAGCAGCCTGGGACAGTGGAAGGTGTCCTTTAAGGTCCCTTCAAACCCCAGACCATTCCATGATTCTGTGATTAAGTATCTCCTCCTTTGGCTTAACTAATATCTTGTGATCCAAACCACTTAATCATCACTACTTTTCCATCTGTTTCTCATTCAAGGAATTGTGTCATATCAGATGATTCATTCATATTTGATTAGAGATTTCATTATAAGCTGGCCTGAAGTTTTTATGATCTAATGAAAGGCTTTGGAATCACTGATTTGGAACTGCAGTTGTAATATGCAGAGTAAATGTACTGCACGTTTTGATGATGCTTTTCCTAGGTACTTTTTAAAGCTCTGACAGTTCCTGCCAGTGAATTGTGTACATTGAATTTTTTAAAAAAGTTTCTGATGAAATGCAATGTTCTTTTCCATTGGAGAGAGGAACTCCCAAGCTACTATAGGGCTTCTCCACGTTGCACTGAATGACCAAACGGTGAAATTTAGGTCAAAACTTGCCTTTTTTGACCCATTTACAATCCTGCTTGTAAACAATCACACTGTCACAATATTAATGAATCTCTTGAAGATCCTGAGTTGTCCTGCTTAAGTGACATATGGGAGGCTTTTTATTTTCACTGAGGACAGTCATCTGCCACCTGTGTGCAAATTGTTCCTCACACTAAGTGAATTACTACAATTTTGTTTTCAAGAAACAGATGAAGAGGTTGCAATAAAATATTTTAAAAAATGTTAACGGGGCAGAGTTGGAGGTGTTTGCCCAGGGAGTGCTGGGATGCTGACGATACAGCCCTGACCAGCTGCAGGTGGGGTGTGGTCCCTGTGTTTCTGAAACCCTCCTCTGACAAGCAGTGGGGTTTTCTCTTTGTTCTCTGCTGGCAGGACAGGCTCTGGGGCTCAGCAGTGGGTTTGGGAAGGTGTTTGTGACGCACTGAGAGGGGAAAATGAGTGCAGCCAACTCCTGCCCGGCCCCAGTAATCCTGGGAGCTGCTGTGCCTGTCACTTAACTGGGACCTTTCTTAGGGTGGCATTAGGCCTGCCCTGTCTGCCTCAGCCCAGGCTGGATCAGAGGGGTTTTGCAGAGCTGAGCAGCAGAGCTTTGCTGGTAAAACTCAGCTCAGAGCGTGGCAGGAATTGCCTTCACACAATATTCTGTGGCACTGGGACGGGCTCCCCTCACAAAGGTGGCTGGCTGAGCCCTGGGCTCCAGCAGCACATTGACTGGTTATCTCCAAACCCTCAGAAATCACAGAATCCCAGGATACTTTGGGTTGGGAAGGATCTCAAAGCTCATCTCATCCCACCCCCTGCCATGGGCAGGGACACCTTCCACCATCCCAGGCTGCTCCAAGCCCTAATCTCCAGCCTGGCCTTGGACACTGCTAGGGATCCAGGGGCAGCCACAGCTGCTCTGGGAATTCCAGCCTCTCCCCACCCTCACAAGGGAGAGGTTCTCCCCAATATCCCATCTAACCCTGCCCCTCCTTCTGCTTAATGGCATTATAGTGGGGATACAGCAGGATCTTGGGAGCAGCTCCCAGCTCTGTCCCTGGGACTCAGCCAGATCATGGTGTCCAGGTGGCCACTCCAGTGGAATTGCATGTGTGGGGGCATTTAACCTCCCAAACCATGTCTGGGCTTCAAAGCCAGCTCAGATGTTCCAGAGGGAATGGCTCCTTGTCCCCCTGTCCTGCCTTTGATGGTCTATGGGGTCTGAAAAGCTGCCAGCTTTTCCTGGTGAGAAACACCAGGCCTGACCTTCGACCAAATGTTGTGCTGGCAAAGTACCACTGGAGTATTATCAAAAAATCACTCCTAACCACGGTATCAAATGCTTGATACCATGTTTGGAGGTATCAAACATTTTAATAGATGGAAAAAAATAAAATTCCTTTCACGTTCCACGTAAATCCCCGATACAGGGATTTGTATATACTTATATACGTATATATATGTGTATATATTTGTATTACACTTGTATAATCCCTGTGCCAGGGATTTATCATGTCTTGAATTAGTGCTCAACAAAACTCAGATCCCTCTCCCCCATCCCTGGCTGTGCCTGTAACAAAGTCTCTAAAGCCTCAGGAGTTCAAAGCCCCTCGGAACCAGTGGGTTAGGAGATAACTCTGGGGAAAAGGCAGAAGGAGAAGCTGTCACTGAAAAATAAGTAAATAGATTTAAAAAAAAAAAATAAAAAATCCCTTTTGGGAATTTGAGGGCTTTACCTTGGTGACCCCACACTGGCATGGAGCAATCCTTAAAACTTGCAGAGCAGGCAACTGGAGAATTCTCCAGAGTTTCCTTTCCAGGATGGCTGCACAGGGAAAGGTTTGACTTTTGTTTTGGCTCAGGACACACGATCTGGCCGTGTCCCGACGCTGATAAGGGATGGGAATGGCATGCCAGGGAAGGTACTGGCTGTGTTGACACCAGTATCAGGTGTCCTGGAAACTTCATCTGCTTCCCTGTGCAGCCAAACGTGCAGCGCGTCCCTAAGGAGCCCTTCCGCCTCCGTCACTGCAACCACCACCAAAGCTGGCTCTTCCTGATTTGGGAACACCTGCATTGATCCACTCTGAAGAGTGGATTTCAGTCCTTCAAGACAGCATTCCCCCCTCCCTTTCCCAAATATTCGCTCACAGGTGCCAGCTGTACACTGGCAGGGTCAGTAACGTGGGGTTTACTCATCTCCCAGACCCCCCGTATGTGTTGGATAATCTCTGTTTTCTCTCTAGTTTCAGCAGAAATGGGGTTCCTCAGCACACAGGGGGAGCTTTGGGGTTGTGCTGCTGTTGGCTGGGTTGGGAAAGGCTCCTTGCAGCAGAGAAGTAGAAAATGCAGTTACTTGGCAACTTGTCTCTGTACATCACCCAACCCCACCAAATTCCTGCAGCTTGTAAATGCTCATATGCTCAAATATTCATGGACTTTGGCCAAGCAAAAGGGTTTTTTTGCACTGTTTCTCCCAGGCTTAGCAGTGTATACTTTTCCTTGTTGCTTTGTTTTTGTTTTTGTTTTTGTTTTTTTAAATTTCATTGTTTCTTTATTATTATTTTTAAGTAATTTGGGCTTCGGTGCAGAGATTTGGCTACATGTTCTAACAAAGTTACTGCTGCTGGTCGGGATGCTGGTGCAGGGGATACATCATAGTTCTGTTATACAAGAGAAAAATGACTTTTTAAGTGAGGTGCATGAGGTGACAGACGAGTAAGAATTACAGGTGATTTAAAAATCACATAATATTAAGACAAATTCTAGTCCTTTCAAAGCAGCTTTGACAGGGGTTTCAGACAGTCCTGGAGCACGGCTGGATATTAGGTTTTTGTGCAGTTTAGAACGTGCTTTACTCTTTATCCCACAAAAGAAGTTCTTGCAGAGGATGAGAATTTCAGCTTCTGAGGAGCTGTTACATAATGCAGGGTGCTGTTTACACCTTGGAATTAACTATTAACTGCTGCTTTCTACCCAAACACTGCTTTATATCCAAAGCCCTGAGCTGTGCCTCTCTGGGTGGGTATGGCAGGTATTGAGGACAGGTTTCCTTTCCAACCCAAACCATTGCATGATGGTTTTACCATCTGCCTTGATTTCTGCTCAAGGAAAGTGTTGTTTCTGAAATCCTTGGTGCTGTACACCAGCTGGGAGATGTCAGAACCAGCAGCAGCAGCAGCTTGATTTTGCATCACCCCAATGGAAATACAGAATACTCCTGGATAATGGGAAAAGGGCTCAGCAAAAGCTTGGGAGTGGTCAGTGGGAAGCCATTCCCCCTTGTCCTGTCACTCAGTGTCCTTGTTAAAAGTCCCTCTCCAGCTCTCCTGCAGGCCCAAAAGTTCTCCTCCAGGTCCTCCTTTAAACAGACTCCCTGGGCCAAGCTGCCTGAAGGAGTGCAGCATTTTGCAGGAACCTGAACTCGTTTGCTCTTTAAGCCACTGCGAGGCAGATCTGGGCACAAATGCTAATTTTGAGACGCTGATCTCCGCGAGCAGCAGATATTTAGTCTTACACGCGCCAGATGGGTTTGCTGCTGGCATCACTTGTGAGATTATGGTCAAAACAAGGACAAATCCGCTATAAAATTCCAAGACCCGACTGAATAATTTTGTGTTTGCCTTCCCAAGGATCAGCTCGTTGTCACAGTGCTTTATTTTGTCACTGTCAGCGTGGTAAAGCTCCTTCAGGCGTCGGAGATGGGCTGGCAGTGGGAGGAGAGGCCTTGCAGTGAAGGCTCTCTCCCACCTCAGGTTTCATGTACTAATAAGCTTCGTATCTTTTTTTGATTTTTATTCAGGTCACTGTAGAATAATGCCAAACTTTTGGGCCTGCAGGAGAGCTGGAGAGGGACTTTTAACAAGGACACTTCAGTGACAGGACAAGGGGGAATGGCTTCCCACTGACCACCCCCAAGCTTTTGCTGAGCCTTTTTCCCATTATCCAGGAGTATTCTGTATTTCCACTGGGGTGATGCAAAATCAAGCTGCTGCTGCTGGTTCCGACATCTCCCAGTTGGTGTAACGGCACCAAGGATTTCAGAAACAACACTTTCCTTGAGCAGAAATCAAGGCAGATGGTAAAACCAAGTGACCTACAAAACATAACAAGTTTTCTCACCAGAAATGTACAGTACAAACAAATGTACTGTCACCTAAAAATACCGAGATGGCATTTCTGACAGAGTGATGATCGTACAGGGAAGTCAAAGTTGGTGTAAGGTCAGGAATGAATTTTGCATCCTCTAAAATACATGCTGGTGATCAAACTGACTGTAACGTGCTTCAGCCTCTTGTTTCTTCCTCCTTGGGACTTGGTTTGCTCGGGTTTGTCTGGTTCTGTTGGATCTGTAAATCAGGTTGTTATCTAAAACTGCCTCTGCTGATGTGAATATCTCATATGTGCCAAGAGCACCCTGGTCTGGACAGTTTGTGTTGTTTTCCCCCGAGAATTGGCCCATCTTCCTTTCTATTAGTCCCTCATGGATACATCCTCACACAGGCCAGAATCGTGGAATCACTAAAACTGGAAAAGGCCTCCTGAGTCCAACTGTTCCCCCAGCACTGCCACCTCTAAACCGTGTCCCAAGTGCCACATCTGCACAGCTTTTGAACACTTACAGGTGTGGTGGCTCCACCACTGCCCTGGGCAGCCCTTTCCAAGGCCTGACCACCATTTCAGGGAAGAAAGTTCTGCTAATTCCTCCCCTGGCCCAGCCTGAGGCCATTCCCTCCCCTCCTGTCCCTGTGCCCTGGGAGCAGAGCCCGACCCCCCCGGCTGTCCCCTCCTGGCAGGAGCTGTGCAGAGCCACAAGGGCCCCCTGAGCCTCCTTTGCTCCAGGCTGAGCCCCTTTCCCAGCTCCCTCAGCCCCTCCTGGGGCTCCAGCCCCTTCCCTGGACATGCTCCAGTCTCTCCTGCAGCTTCATCCCTTCCTCATTTTTCAGGCATCACTTCTGGAGGCCGAGCACCTCGTGCACGGGCAGTGAAGTCCTTATGAGACCTACAGGGCTGGGATCCGTGGCCAGGAGCTGGTGCTGTCTCATGGGCACATGGAAATGAAAACAGGAGAAATCACTGAGGATTAGACTGTGGTGATCTAAGGCAGCTTTCTTTGGGGATGGAAGCAGCACTGACGCAGGATTTAACGAGTTTGGCTCGTTATCTCCCTCGTTAAGAGGGGTGGTCTGACACAGGCGTGCGCAGGGATCCATCTCTTTGCAGACCTTTCTATATGCAAAAAAATGGTAATGATGGCATTTTGGAAATGCTGTTCCCTCTGCTGGCTCCTTGGGCTGATCAGCTGGGAGAGCAGAGGGGCTTTGGTAGGCATCATCTCCCCTGGAACGTTGGGAGATGCATAGTCTGGGATTCACGTAGGAAATACGGATACAGCAACCTGGGGTCCCCTGCCCGTGGGACAAGCCCCATCCAGCCTTGGACACTGCCAGGGATGGGGCAGCCACAGCTGCTCTGGGCAGCATTTTCACTCATGGTGTTCTGATCTGTGAATGTTTCAGCTGGTCTGGCTTTCCCTGGAAGGATGAGTTGTTTCTGTGATCTTTTGGAGGAATGGGTTCCTAAACTCGAGGGATGACCCTGCAGAGCGCAGAGCTTCATTCAAGTGGCCTGAAAATCAAATACAGTTGATGTAAGGTGTGGTTTGCTCAGCAGAGAAGGGAGTAGCTGTGTATTGGTATCAAGCAGGAGTTCTACCTAAAGAAGGTTTTGGCAATGATTATCTGTATTCTTTGGAGCTTCTTTAGGCAGTGTTTTGGCCAGGAATGTTGAAGCGAACCCGGATGTGCCATTTCCATCATTTATTGCTAAGACCCAGGGTGTGTAGTGCTTCAGGGAGGCAGCAGGTAAGACATTGCTGTCTCTGCTTGCCTCCAGATACCACTGAATCAGATTTAACCTCCTTAGACTTGCTTTTAAAAGCCTTCCTCTTCAGCTTGCCTCCTGCAGCTGTTCCTCAGCTGCTGCCTGAATGTCCTTTTTATCTCTTCCTTCCAACTTTCCCAGTGCCTTTTGTTTGTGGGATCCTCCTAAGCTTCATTCAGCTGAATCCCTGAACCTCTTCAGCTCCTTCCCTGAGTCCTTTATCTTTTCCCAGTGCTCTGAAAAGTGAGTCACTGTTATTTTGGGTACGTATAGGAGCTCCATCCTTATATAGATATTTTATGTCTCTCACCTTCGGGCTTCTCACAGCATCCTGTTTCTTTTTGTGGAAGGATCAGGCTGCAGTCAACTCCTTGGCAGGGAAGTTTGGTGCCTGAACGTAGCTGGAGCAGAGTTGTAGCCTCCCACTGAAAAGAGGCAGGGACCATTTTATTTGCCAGAATCCCTAAACCCTGTATTAGGTCCAAGTTTGGCAGCTGAAGTGGCATTTTTAAGCAAGATAGTCCAGAATTTATCAGAATTTCTGAGGGAGGACTCGCTCCCCTCCTGCTGTGGTTGTAGTAGATGCAGTGTAGGTGTATTGTGCTTTGGGAAGCTGCTTGCCATGCTCAGCAGGCAACCACCCAACTCAGAGCTTTTAATAAAAGAAACGGGAGGTAAGTCTAGAAGCTTCCAGGGACATTATTAAAGTGTTCTCTGTGTTCATTCATAGAGGTGTTTATTCCTTAGGAAGGCAAGTTTGAAACGAGTTGGAAAACAGCATTCAGGGAATCTCAGAATGGTTTGGGTTGGAAGGGGCCTTAAAGGTCATCCAGTGCCACCCTGCCATGGGCAGGGACACCTTCCACTGTCCCAGGTGGCTCCAAGCTCCAATCTGGCCTGGGACACTGCCAGGGATCCAGGGGCAGCCACAGCTGCTCTGGGCACCCTGTGCCAGGACTTCAACAGCCCCCAGCCAAGAATTCCATCCCAATATCCCATCTAACCCTGCTCTCTGGCAGTGGCAAGCTATTCCTCCTTGTCCTGTCCCTCCATCTCTTGTCTCCAGCTCTGGAAGGGGCTCCAAGGTCTCCCTGGATCCTTCTCCTCTCCAGGTGAATGTGCCCAGCTCTCCCAGCCTGACTCCAGAGCAGAGGGGCTCCATCCTTTGGCACCCTCTGGACTTGTTCCAGCAGCTTCACATCCTTCTTATGCTGGGGGTTCCAGAGCTGGAAGCAGCTCTGCAGCTGGGCTCTCACCAGAGCAGGATAGACATGGGGGATCCCAGTGAGATTCCTTGTGAGAAATATCTAAATCTGGATTTAACCTGTTGTGTTGTTGTGGTTAAAACTCCCCGTCAAGCTGACCCCTGTGTGGCTCTGGCTCTGTTTGAGGAGCAGCTGGCTGCTTGTGCTGAAGGAAGATGCCACAGGCTGGGCAGATTTTGGGCAGAAGCAGCGCCGAGTTTTTGTGCCGTGTCTAAAAGGCCACCTGGTGTCAGTGGTTTGGGCAGAGATGCCAAGAGAAAGCTGACTTTGAGAAGAGCCCTCCGTGACGTGGGGAATCCTTGTCATGCACAGATCACTGCTGGCATGGGGAGTGCAGGGAACAGCTGCCCTCATCCTTTAGCATTTGGGTAGCAGGCCCTGGGTTTTAATGTGTTCGCTTCATCTGGTGGGGCTTGTGTGGGGAAAAAAAGGAAAATGTCTGTTTTTTAAAAAGAGATCTTAGCTCAGGTGTGTGTTTTGGTGCGTGCGTCCAGGAAGGGCAACCCCTGCCTGTTCTGCCAGAATAAAAAGGAGCTTTAGTGCCATTTCTCTGTGCTGTCCAGGGATTTCAATGGGTTGAGGTTACTTGAATTTCTCTAGGAAACTGCCTGTGTTTGGCACTCTCTTAAAAGACTCTTTTTTTTTTTTTTTTTT
>VWYO01021825.1:57483-92638 GCA_013400275.1 Rhadina sibilatrix | reverse complement strand
TTAGTGTTGTATTTTAATGTGCATCTTCATTGTATTGAATAGACAACAAGTAGTATCCTGGTCCTAATGCAGCTGATACCTGAGTATCTCCATTATTTGGAAGTAAAGCCCTTCCAGAGGGGCCACAGGAAGCTGTGGGCTGCTTGCCCATTTGGATGGGCTTCTCTTCCACCATGGGCTGGCTTTCTACTCAAAACTGCAGCCTTTGAGCAATCTATGAATTTTCAAGAGCTATGGAATAGCATTCCTGTTACAATTTGCTGTTTAGCTGTTCCTTTTGCTGCTTTATTCCTGTCATGATGGAGGAGATGGTGTTGCACATTTTGGGGCTTGTTGGACAGCTGGGGGTCCCTTGGCTGGTGACAGAAGTGATCTCACTCTCCTGCTAGTAATAACCATTTCTTTGCTGTTTGAAATACAGTGGGACAGGCAGTGCCTCAGAATTTTGTTTCACTTTCTCTTTTGACATAGGGTAGTGACCTGAAGCTGAGGGAGGGCAGACTTAGGTGGGATATTGGGAAGGCAGGGCACCAGAGCAGCTGTGGATCCCTGGAAGTGTCCCAGGCCAGGTTGGACACTGGGGCTTGGAGCAGCCTGGGATGGTGGAAGGTGTCCCTGCCCATGGCAAGGTGGAATAGGATGGGCTTTAAAACCCAAACTGTGCTGTGCCACCAGCTCATCAGGTGGCTTTACTCCTGCCATTGGAGAGCTGACCCCTTGGGAGGCTCCAGGGAAAACTCCAGAGGAGCAGTGGGAATGTCCAGGTGTTCATCTAACCCAACCTTCACTGGGAATCCCTCAGCTCCCCCATGCTGACCCAGCCAGGTGGATTATTGTTTTTCTCATGGGAAGTTGTTCATGTGTAATCTCAGGATGAGACTTTCTGGCTCCTGCTCCATCTCTTCCGTGTTTAATTCTCTTCTCCAAAGTGTCATTTTCCCTTGAAGGAAGCTCAGAGTGAGATAAGAGAGAAGCATGTGAGAAATCCACGTGGGTTTGGCTCTACAGAAGTGCAGCTGGGCTTCTTTCAACTCTGCTTTTTTGTCCTGGGGTTCTGCTGAGGGGAGAAGTTTCCTGTTCTGAAAGCAAGATAGATGGATCAAAGAGGTTCAATTGCTGGGTAATGCCTGAAGCAAAGAGGCAGGTGAAATCACATTCCCAGGAATCCCAGAATGATTTGGGTTGGAAGGAACTTTAAACAACATCCAGTCCCACCTCGGGCCAGGGGCAGGGACACCTTCCACTAGCCCAGGTTCCTCCAGCCTGGCCTTTGACACTTCCAGGGATCCAGGGGCAGTCACAACTTCCCAGACTTTTTAAGAATAGCTACACATTTATTTTTGTTGTTTTCTGTTTTATTATTTCTTGTTTATTTAGATTTTTTGTTTCAATGGAACCTCAAGTGCAGTGCAAGGAAACTGTGCAAGGAAAGGTTTCCCACAATTGTATGAAGTTTGAAATGAGGCATAGTCCGAGGGGACTCCTTTCATTCCATTATCTTTAATTTCACAGGAAGCTCTGGCTTTGTCCGAGACACTCATTTGTTAGAGATGTCACTGATGAAACCAGCAAGGAGATAAAGTGGGAGAATGGTTGAAAAGGAGGTGGAGAAACTGGCGTGTCTCCCTTTGGAGCTGCTCTGTCCTGCACAAGCTCATCTGTTGGAGACATCTCTGTTGGAGACGCCTGTGCCATCAAGGGTTTGGTGCTGGCCTTGAACTCTCCATATTCTCATTAAGGAAATACCCCTGGATACGTATCCATGGGAGTTTGTAATTTTCCAAACTCTGATGTCCTACTCTGAGGCAAGAGGGGTTGGATCGAGATCCCTTCCAGCCCCAACCATTCTGGGATTCCTTGCAAACACTGGAAAAATGTTGTTTTCTGTCCATTGTGGACACAGCTTCGCTTTCTTCATGTGAAGAGTCATTTTTTTAATGCTTTAAATCTAAGATGGAGACAGTAGGATAAGTGGTCTGCTCTTGGAAGTTTTGGCTTCCTTACCATCATCAATCAAATTTCTGTGTAGGTTCCTAATAAATGCTAATGAGGTCTGTTCAGGGGAGGAATTAGGCTCAGGAAAGCTGGATATGTAGAAACCCAGAATCTCTGCACCCTTATTATGTCTCTAGGTCTCGGTAGTAATCAGGGAGAAGTTTCCTTGCGATGAATGAGTGAGTGACATTTAAAGCTCCATCTGTTGCCTGCCGAGCGGTGCCTCACGACGTGTTTCCACGGCTGATGGGATGATTAATTTCAGTTCCCATTCACAGAGCAAGAAATATTCCCCGAGCAGGGAGTGACTGCAGCCCTCGCCAAGCTGCAGCGTGCGTGGAGCTCCTGGGGAACCTCGGCTGCTGTTTACTCCAGGCTTCTACTCCCAGACAGCATCCAGGCTGCCTTTGCAGCCACCCACCTGGGCTGTCCCAAAGTTCCCAGGGACTGCAGGGTGCTGACCTGCCTTTGGCTCTGGCTGGGCTGTGATGCTCAAGCTTGTTGGCTAGTTCCAGCCCAAAATACCTTCCCTGGGATCCTGGTCCTTGGAAATGGGATAACAGAGGTAAGAATTGAGTGAAACGGAAGTAACTATTTCCTCCTGCTGTCCCACCCAGCAGGGGCTTGGAAGTGGATGATCTTTAAGGCTCCTTCCATCCCAGGCCATTCCATAAATCTGTGATAGTTCTTTAGTTTGGTGTGGATCCACAGAGGAGCAGGACTGTGCCTTCATCCTGCCCCCACGTGATGCTCGGGATGTGCTCCAGAGGATGTCGGTGTCCTGGGAGCTGCCCTGCCCTGACCCGCTCCCACCACCTGCTCTTGGACAAGTTTGGGGTTCCTCTAGTCCAGCTTGGCATAATCTTGTCTAGAGAATGAAAATTCAGAATTGGCTGAAGCTGGTAATGTGTTGTTTCCCCCCTCTCTGTGTGTGGGACATGTGCTGTGCTGGAGATGGAACCGGCTCCGAGGATGCTGCGCTGCGGCTTCGTTCCGCTTCCCCACAAAACCCGCTGCTTTTATCCTGGCACTGCAGTCAGATACTGCAGTAGCTCAGTGCTATTTATAGCTCTGATCTCACCATCTCGCAGTGTTTTGGGGAGTCTTGGCAATTTGGGGAGTGGGAGCTCACCTGGAAAAGGATCCCTGGGTCGGCCGGGTGGTAGAGGGGATCCCAGCACTCCAGCCACTGCCGGGAGTGGGGATGGATTTAATTCACAATAATCCAGTGATGCTCGACTGACACACATCTTCCTGCCAGAATAAACCACCTCAAGTGCTCCTTTGGCTGTGCTTGGAGTCAGCAGTAGCTGCTCACCTCCTTTTCCCAGCTGACTCTGGAGGAAAATTGGGGTGATGGGTTGTAGGAACGGTGTTCTGAGGATTTGGAGCCAGTGTCACGCTCCTCACGTGCCCAAGGCACTCCTGCTGGCAGCAAATTGTCTTTCAAAACACAGGGAATTATTTAATAATCCAAAACTCTTGCTGGACACCGAGGACAACCCTGAGGAGTAGTCAGGAAATAAACACAGGATTTTTTTCTCTTTTCCCTGGGGATGAAAGAGCTGGAGATAATGCTGAGAGGGGGAGATCCATGCACACGGTTCCTCAGCACCCCGCTGGGTGGCTCAGCAGGATGGGGATGATCCAATGGCAGCAGCCAAGAGTTTGGGATACTAAGCACATCCTCTGGCTTTGTGTTTGCTTTTTGTGGGTGCCCAAAGGCTGACGTGCTGCTCTTGGCAGAGCCTGGCCCGAGGGCACGGCTGGCACAGCAGTAATTAAGAAGCAAACTCATTAGCTGGGAATAAAGCCCCTGCCCAGAAAGGGTGGGAGAGGGGAAGAAGCTGAGTCCATGGGCTCTGGAAAGCCCTGGCTGGAGAGGGTCAACCACAGCCAGCCCAAGGAACACCTCATTCCTGGTGGGCAGTGATTTGGGAAGACACCAGGCACTGGAGACTCACTGGAAGAGGCTGGGATGCTCTTGGGATTTGGGGAATCTCTGTCATGGGCAGGTGGGATGTGTCCTAGAGTGGGAGCTGCTTTCTTCCTCCAACCTTGACCAGATTCTGATCCCCAGGGTTTTGCAGCAGATTTGGGGAGGTCGATGGGATTTTTTTCCCTTCTCCAAAGGGAATTGTTGAAGGAAGAGGAGCTGGGAAGGAGCTGTTTGTGTTCAGTGGGACTCGCTCTGTGCCGGAGGGAGGGAGAGCTCAGGGAAAGCATTTCCTGCACTTTCCCTTTGAAGGTGATGCTGGATTTCAACTCTGAGAGGCAGTTTTCTGTGCTGCTTAAATTTAAATTTAAGTTTAAAAAAAAAAAGAAGATCAAGGGGAAAAAAAAGGGAAAGAGTAATTTTGGCAACAGCATTTGATATAAAAAAACTCCAATTTGATGTCTAGTGGAAAGTGTCCCTGCCTATGGCAGGGGGCTGGGATGTGATGGTCTTTAAGGTCCCTTCCAACAGAACCCCTCTGTGATTCTGAGATTCTGTGAATATTTTTTAAATTAACCTTAAGTAAAGGTTATGCTGAAACGAGGTTTGAATTTAAATATTCATTTGGTGCCTCTCATACTGAATTTTTGGTTGAACATTTTAGTCTGTTTTCAAGACTCAATCCTGTGTTTCCATCCTTTAAAGACCAGCATAAAAATGCTGTATCAGAGAAGGGGAAGGAAATTAATTTATAGATATTAGTTTTATTGAAAGTGTATTCACAGGTTTAGTGTCACCTTCCCCTAATCCCTTCCAAAACACTTGGGACTTAGGGAGAAGTTATTTTCCAGTTTGGAGTGTGGGAGAATCTAGACATACAAAGTTCCCTGATAATGTCTTATCTACAGCCTTTATGTGAAATGTTTTTAATTTTTCCAGTGGAGCCAGGCTGGGAGAGCTGGGTATATTCTCCTGGAGAGGAGAAAGCTTCAGGGAGAGTTCAGAGTCCCTTCCAGGGCCTAAAGGGGCTCCAGGAGAGCTGGAGAGGGCCTGGGGACAAAGCCCTGGAGGGACAGGACACAGGGAATGGCCTCCCACTGCCAGAGGGCAGGGAAGGATGGGATACTGGGAAGGAATCCTTCCCTGTGAAGGTGGGGAGGGGCTGGGATGGAATTCCCAGAGCAGCCGTGGCTGCCCCTGGATCCCTGGCAGTGTCCCAGGGCAGGTTGGACACTGGGGCTTGGAGCAGCCTGGGACAGTGGGAGGTGTCCCTGCCCATGGCAGGGGTGGCACTGGATGAGTTTTAATGCCCCTTCCAAGACAATCCATCCTGTCATTCCAGGATAAAATACTTTTTGTGGAATGTGCACTTTGCCTTTAGGTCAGAGATGGTCACTTCATTTCCCTGTGTTTTGGGTTATTCCCCTCAGTGTGTTTCAGACGAGCTGTGAGATGTCAAATTTCCAATCTCCATCAGCAACTGAGGGGGACTGAAGTGCTTTAGGTCTTAATTAACGTGCAGCATGCAAGCAGGCTTTGATGTACAGCCATGTTTTATTTATTTGGGAAGGGAAACACCAGCAGAGTGGTTCTAACTTAGCATAAAAATCATTGGAACATGACCATGGAATCTAAATCAGGCTAACTTGACCACGGGGAAAAAAATAATTCCCTATATGCCAAGGGTGGTGGTGGGGGAAATTAAAAAATTGAAGTTTTTCTGTTCCTATAAGGAAGAAGAAAAAACAAAAAAAAAGCAGGGAGAGACCGTGAGATAGTTTATTATTCATAATCAGGATCCTGTCTCCTAATTCATGGCTTTGGCATTTCTCATGCCAGCCCTGAATGTCGTCTTTGTGCCTCGGCTCACGTCACGACTCCGATTGTGCTCCTGCCTTCTCCAGGCAGAACCCAGAGCAGCAATTTTCGAGTGTCCCATCAACCACTGCCTGGAACACAGGCGGGTTTTTGTTGTGGGGCTGTGTCCCTTTGAGCAGGGAGGGCTGGCTGGGGCTCGGCAGGGCTCTGTGGGTCAGCAGCTCCCGGCGGGGCAAAGAGGGGCTTCTTTGGAGCCTGAAATAGTCGAGAGTCAGGGATGACGCAGCCTCTGCCAGAGCCCTGAATGGGAATTGTGGCCCTCATCCCTGCAGCTGTGGGGGGATGAGTCCCTTTGGCTGGGAGATGGGGGATTTGTCAAGTTTTCCAGCAGGGAATGGCAACTTCAGGCTCTTTTTTGGAGAGTGAAGTAGTAGGAGGAATGGATCTCAAGGCACAATCACAAGTGGCAGGATGTTTCTTCTGCCTGAAGCTGGGTTGAGTTTTGCGTGCTTGGGAGGGTTGGGGGTGCTCACCTGGAGAAGAGGAAGCTCCAGGGAGACCTTGGAGCCCCTTCCAGGGCCTAAAGGGGGCTCCAGGAGAGCTGGAGAAGGACTGAGGACAAGGGATGGGAGGACAGGACAAGGGGAACACAAGGGATCACAGAATGGCTTGAGTTGGAAGGTACCTTAAAGCTCATGCAGTCCCACCACCTGCCATGGGCAGGGACACCTCCCACCGTCCCAGGCTGCTCCAAGCCCCAGTGTCCAGCCTGGCCTTGGGCACTTCCAGGGATCCAGGGGCAGCCACAGCTGCTCTGGGCACCCTGTGCCAGCCCTGCCCACCCTCCCAGGGAACAATTCCTGCCCAATATCCCATCCAGCCCTGTCCTCTGGCAGTGGGAAGCCATTCCCTGTGTCCTGTCCCTCCAGCCCTTGTCCCCAGTCCCTCTCCAGCTCTTCTGGAGCCTCTTTAGACCCTGGAAGGGGCTCTGAGGCCCCCCCAGAGACCTCAAACACACTGTTGAGGTGAGTTTGAGTGGTTATCTGTGGGTCAGAGTGTGCTGCTCTCCCCAAAATCCATGGCTGTAGCTCAGGAATCCATGGCGAGGAATCCTCACTCTGGTCCTGCGGGGGAGAGAGGGGAGTGCAGAAAAGGCCACAGGAAGGAAAACAATAGGGAAGTGGAAGGATGAACTTGTGGGTTGAAAAATAGCAACACTTCCAGTAATGTGACCTTTTGCTGAAAATGTTTCCATTAAAAAAAGAAAGTCTCCTCCTCCTCCCTGGCCAGGCTGGGTGCAGGGAGGGGTGAGCATGCTCCTGGACCTCTGCTCCACGAGACATTTTGGGAGAAACTCTGTGAAAACTCTCTCCCTGGGATGGAGAAGATTAATGTCCTGACAGAGGATATGGAGAAAAAAAACACCTTTATTTTCCAGTTTTGCTGAAGCTTAGTGTTTTTGAGGGATTAGTCTTTGTCATCCTGTAACTGATGTTCATTCAAAACTCTCAGCAGAGTTACTGAGGGACTGCCCTGGAGAGAGAGAGAGAGAGAGAGAGAAACCTTGCAAATACAGAATACCTGTGAAAGGCAGAACTGTCACTCAGGTGGAATTTAGAAGATTTTTAGTCATTCATGGAGTGGCAGTAATTTTTTTTTTTTTTTAGGAGAAACAAACTGAGTTCAGTTATTGCAAAGGGGTTGTGACTTGCCACTGGCAGAGAGCAGGGCTGGATGGGATATTGGGAAGGAATTGCTCCCTGGGAGGGTGGGCAGGCCCTGGCACAGGGTGCCCAGAGCAGCTGTGGCTGCCCCTGGATCCCTGGCAGTGTCCAGGGCCAGGGTGGATGGGTGTGGAGCCGCCTGGGACAGTGGAAGGTGTCCCTGCCCATGGCAAGGGGTGGCACTGGCTGGGCTTTGAGGTCCCTCCCAAGCCAAACCAGTTTGAGATTTATTATACAACACATTGTGGGTTTCTGCATGAGTTTCTTAAAAGGAGAGCCTCCTGTTCCTGACCAGGGCAGTCCATCAGTTCATCCATCACAAGTCAAGATTATTCCTTTCTGTGAAGTCTTGGATCACTCTTTGTCCTCCTCATTCCCAGTGGTGCTGGATGAGTAAAGTGGAGATGTCTGTGTGTGTGTTTGGAAGGCACAGATGGGTCACACATGATGATCTTTGCTTGTAGCAAACACACGGGTTTGTAGGACGTGGTGCCTGGTGGAAAACTTGTTGATCCCTGAATTCCTGTAGTCCTTGGTTACCCCTAAAGGAATGGTGTGAATTTCATGGTGCTGCCCTTGGTTCTGACCATGGCTCCTCCATCCTTTGCTGGATGAGGAGTTCACTCAGCCCTGCTCTTGTGTTCCCCCCTGCAGTTGACGTGAGCACAGCCCTGCCCTTGGTTCTGACCATGGCTCCTCCATCCTTTGCTGGATGAGGAGGTCACTCAGCCCTGCTCTTGTGTTCTCCCCTGCAGTTGACGTGAGCACAGCCCTGCCCTTGCAAGTGGCGCCGAGCTCGGTGCCCATGGACCTGCGGCTGGACCACCAGTTCTCCATGCCGGTGACGGAGCCCACGCTGCGGGAGCAGCAGCTGCAGCAGGAGCTGCTGGCCCTCAAGCAGAAGCAGCAGATCCAGAGGCAGATCCTGATCGCAGAGTTCCAGCGGCAGCACGAGCAGCTCTCCCGGCAGCACGAGGCGCAGCTGCACGAGCACATCAAGGTAAGGGGGCCGGGGACGAGGGGACTGTGGCAACAGGGCGCAAAGAAACGACGCTCGCACGCTGAGATGGCCAAGGCAAAAAAGGGGGCGGTTTATTTACAGACTTTGGCATCTATAGAATTCCAACAGTGGCTATGGATTGGAGGAAGGAAATCTTCCTCTCTAACCACACCGGTCAAACCAACAGCCCGTCAATTCTCTCTTCCTACAAAAAAGAATGCAAAAGTTATTGTTTGCATGGAAAGTGCGTGAGAAACTCCGTTGCAAAAAGTAAATACAAAAGGCTAAAATAAAACTTTTTAAAAAAACCCAAAAAAACCCCAAAACAAAACCCAGGGGACTGTGGAATGGTTGAGGTTGGAAAAGCCTTCCAGGATCGTCCATTCCAACCAGCAGCACCACCACGGTCCCCAAGCGCTGCATCCCACACACCTTCTGAACAATTGCAGGTGTGGTCGCTCCACCACTGCCCTGGGAAACCTGTTCCAATGCCTGGCCACCGTTTCAGGGAAGATATTTTCCCTGATCTCCAATCTAAACATTTCCCCGGCACGGCTCGAGGTGGTTTCCTCTTGTCCTGTCCCTTGCTCTCCACCCTCCTGGCAGGGAATTGTGCAGAGCCACCAGGTCCCCCCTGAGCCTCCTTTTCTCCAGGCTGAGCCCCTTTCCCAGCTTGCTCAGCTGCTCCTGGAGCTCCAGCCCCTTCCCAGCACTTCCCAGCCCCTTCCCAGCTGCGTTCCCTGCCCTGGACACAAAAAAACGCCTCGATGGAATTGACCCCAGCAGGAGGTTACCTGTTACTGTGGTCACACATTTTTGCAGCGCTGGCACAGGAACTTCTGATTGGATATTTGCCATCAGCACAGGCTGCAAACCGAGCGCGTGGATGGTGATGGGACTGTGGGAATAGGGAAGGCAGGGCCAGTGCCTGCAGGTGGGCGTGCACACACACAGATTTTTCAGTTGGGCACCAAGCAGGTGCTGTGCCCTGCGTGGGACAGGGAGGAGACGCCAGGCAGGGTCAGTGGGCAGTCCGGTGTGGAAGATGGCTGTTGCAGAGTGAAAACATGAGACATTATATAAATATTTCCCAGTGCTGGACTATTGCTATGGCAACGTAAGCTTTCCGAATTGCTAATGGGCTCCTTTTTTCAAAGGGGGATTAGTGCTGCACATGGTAAATAGTCTTAATGTAATATTAAAAAGCAACCTCGATTCAACCTTATATAACTTTCATTTCAATACAAAATGCATGTCAGAGTGGGGAAGATGGGATTAAAAGTTAATGGGGTGTTATTTACAGACTTGTTAGCGCAGAGAGGAGCTGGGCTTTGTGAGAAGTGTCCCTGTTTGAGGCTGGATTAACAGCAAACACCCCTGTGCCTCGTGAGTCCTCTGTGCTGTCACCAGGGCAGAGGTGAGGAGGTGCCTGGGTGTGAATGCATTTATGCATGGATGCATAAGGTGTGTGCATCTCTGCCTGTGAGTATGGGATGTTTACACATCCCCACGTTTCTGTGGTTTTATCCCCACGTTTGCCCACAGCTGTCACAACCACTCGGGGCTGGGATATGGGGAATTCCTGTGACAAATATTTCCATTATTCCCTTGTTACTGCTGTGCCTGTAGTTACTTGTCTATGAAAAATCAGGCAGTCTCGTTCCCATTTAATGGCCAAGCTGGAAGCACTGGTGATAGGAACGTATTTGCTTTCATTTATGTCAAAGCTCTGACTGACTCTGCTCAAAGTCTGTGTAAGGACGAGGCTGAGCTCTAATTTTGAGACACCACAGTGCATCCAGCCCATTAGGTAATGAAGTTCTTCATCTCATGTGTAAGCTTGGCTAAATGAGAGCCTTAAAATAGGGATGATATAATCCTGTACCAGAGGGTGGCCTGCAAGGTGATCTCTGGGTAGTAAGTGTGTCAGTGGGACCAGAAGGGCTTTGGAAATCAAACAGCACCTTATTGAAATAAACCCCGTGGTGCCCCACAAAGAAAATAACCCCCAAAAGCTACCCCAGTGTGTGACTGTGGTGCATTTTCTCTGGGAAAACATCCTGCTTGCCTCTGTGTGCAGGAGTCAGCCCACGTTTCGGTGACTCTTAGAACTGGCAACTGTGTTAGTGGCTGTGAGTGCAGGGAAGTGATTATTTTGCCCAGAGAATTAAAATATGTAACTTTAAATTTGGACTCAGAGCTGCCCAGATGATGAAAAAAGCAGGGCAGGGATGTTAAAGCAAATAAAACCCATTTATCTTCTCTAAGTGAAGCACTTGAGCTAGGCAGTATGGTATAGAAACAGTCCTGAGAGAAGATGCAGAGCTTTTTTTGGAGAAATTTACCTGTTTTTTGTTGTTGTTTTTTTTTTTAATCTCATGTGAACACAGGCATGAGCACCCCATGGAAGGGATTGGGAATGGGATGAGCTTTAAAGGCCCTCCCAACCCAAACCATTCTATAATTCTGTGATAATGTTAAACCCACAATAGCTTTGGAAACTGCTTCTGTGAAGGGGGAGGAGTTTCTGCATTTTACTCTGTTCTGTGTATCTGGTGCTGTCTAGAATTGGTTAGTTTGGCTTTTTCCCCTACAGCCTGGCATCCACCATTGTAATCAACGAGTGCAAAGCATTTATTTCAGAGAATCCATGAAAGCTTTGGGTTGGAAGGGACCCTAAGGATCATCTAATTCCAACCCCCTGCCATGGGCAGGGACACCTTCCACTGTCCCAGGCTGCTCCAAGCATTGTACAGCCTGGCCTTGGGCACTGCCAGGGATCCAGGGACAGCCACAGCTTCCCTGGGAATTCCATCCCAGCCCCTCCTCACCCTCTGAGGGAACAATTCCTTCCCAACCTCCCATCCATCCCTGCCCTCTGGCAGTGGGAAGCCATTCCCTGTGTCCTGTCCCTCCATCCCTTGTCCCAAGCCCCTCTCCAGCTCTCCTGATCCCCTTTTAGGCTCTGGCAAGGGCTCTGAGGTTTCCCTGGAGCCTCCTCCTCTCCAGCTGAACACGCTCAGCTCTCCCAACTGGTGAAGCTTTCAAACAGCCCCTTTGTTTCCAGTGTTGACTCCTTTGCTGGTACAGGAGAAGTTGTGGTTTGGGGTTGTTTTATTTCTTCTATGGCTGTGGTGTTGGTGGGAGCAGAGGAAGTGGTCTGACTTGACAGAAACTACGAAGGGTTGAACACCCCTCCATCCCACCCCCCAAACAAAGCAGGAGTGTGAGGAATACTTCAGTAAGTGAAGTTTGGCCTGGAAAATGCTGGCATGACTTGCCTGTTTTTCTATCCCAGTAGATAACTTTTTCCTATTGAGAGCTGAAGTTTTGGCTCTTTCCAGAGCTTGGCCTCACTTCCATCAGCTCAGTTTTAATCATCTGACCTAGTGCAGGAGGGGAAGGCGATGACTGCCCGAACATGTGATCCTTTTCCTGGCGTGTCCCAGTCCTTGCTTTTATAGACATTGTGTTTTGGCCTTCACATGAAAGTGCCAGATTCCCCAAGATGGTGCAGGCTGGAGAGAGCCAGGAAATGAGTGAAACAATATTTGTGGAAGGGCTTTATAATGGACACGGAGCTCTGCGCACCAGAGGAGTGGGAGGGTAAGGAGAAAACAGGCATGGAGAGAGAGATAGGAGAGGGGGGAATGGCTTTGAACTGAAAGAGAGTAAGTTTAGATTGGATAGTAGGAAGAAATTGGTGATGAGCATGGGGCTTGGAGAAAACTTTGCCAGTGGGAGATGTCCCTGTCCACAGCAGGGGGTTGGAATGGGATGAACCTTAAGGTCCCTCCCAACCCAAAGTGTTCCGTGGCGATTCTGTGAAAACCCTGGCACATTTGGGGAAAATAAGCTGAGCCTTTTGAAGGCCTCACACCATACAGAGCAGGGCAGGCTGCTTCTTTCACAGCTCCAGAGCAGCTCTGCAGATTGCCCAGGCCTGACTGCGGCGAGCACCGAGGGAGAGGCTGGAGGCAGTGGCGGCTGCTCCTCTCTCCTGTAGCCACTCACCTTCAGCCAGGCAGATTTTCCACTCCTCCGTGCACCGCCAGATGTGGGACGATATTTATGGCCTGCAAATTGCCTTCCTAAACAAAACCAAGGGTGGAATAAGGGGCCTGGCTCTCGGGTGAGATGGTGGAAAGCCTCTCCACAGGTCCCGCTGCAAGCTTTGCCTGACCTTTGGTTGTGGAGGAACCAGCAGGGAATTTTTTCCTTTGTGAGTCACTCATTCCCAGCCAAGATCAGCTGGAAGTTACCAAAAACTTTTCCATTTGCCCTTCTGGTCAAGGGCTGGATGGAAGAGGGGCAGGACGGGCGCTCTGACAGGGCCAGAGGCACCTCGGGTGCTGTGAGCTCAGCGGGGAGGGAAGGACGTCGTGGGGAATGTGGTTCATCTCCTCTGTCCGAGCTTGGAGCGGGGCTCTTCCCAGCTCTGGCTGTTTTATAGCCACAGCCGGAAACTTCTCAGGGATGCTGACGCACGTCAGTGGTGGGATAACAGCACAGGGAAGCAGCTGAGCCTCCCAGCTCCTTGTGGGCCTGAACTCCTCACCTGCGGGTGTGCAATCCCATTCCCAGTTTTCCCACCATCTGAGAAAGGACTGTGTGTATCCGTAGCACAGGGAGTGCTGGGCTGTGCAACCGACACAGACAGGATGAGAAGCAGCAGCAGGGAAAGGAGCTTTGTGAGGATGTTTGCTGTGCAGTGATCCTGAAATTGTTCTCTTTCCCCTGACAGAATGAATTCCTGCATTGAGTGAGGGATAGTAACACATCTGAGGGATCAGCCTCTTGTTCAGAGACATAGGGTGAAACCCTTGGGCCACTCCTTTGGTCTCAGAGAGTGAAAATCTTACAGGGAATCTTCAGACAGATTTTGCTGTGCTGTAAAGAAATGTAATTCTTTCCCAAAGATGTCTAGACTTGATAGTTGTCATGCTGATGCTGAGGGGAGAAACTGCTCCTTGCTTTCATGTGGAGCCACCTACCCATGGAATGGCAACTTTGCCTTCAGGATACCCCTGGAGCTGCTCAAGGCCAGGCTGGATGGGGCTGTGGTGGAAGGTGTCCCTGCCCACGGCAAGGGGTGGAACTGGATCATCTTTAAGGTCCCTTCCAACCCGACCCAACCCATTCTATGATTCCGTGGTAGCTCACTGGGCTCAGATCACATCATCTTTTAGTGGGGCTGCTCTCAGCATAGCCCTGACAGTGCCCAGAGCTTCTCTTTGGTGGCCTCTCCGTGTTGATTCCATGTTGATTCCTGCTCAGCAGGGAAAGCTGGGCACGTTTCAGTTCTGCTGCTGGGCTTGGTGTCATCTGCCGATCCCCTGTGGCACCTTCCCCGTGTCCCCCAGGGGTGCTGCCGGAAGCATCCTGCAAAGCACCCGCTTCCCTGGGACTCTGAAGGGCCAACTTCCATCCCACCCCCTGATATCCCAGCTCCCGTTCCTGGGCCTGTCTGCTCCGTGCTCTCTTCCTGCAGCAGCCAGCGTGGAGGGGCTCCCTCTGCTCATTTTTGTGTCGCTCTTCCGCAGCACGCCCGTTCCTCACAGCCCGTGTCCCTTTCAAGAGGAACTTGAAAAGCCCGGAGATACCAGGTGTCCGCCTCTGTCTGGATTCTGGGATGACAGGTTTATTCATCTTAGGAAGCTGCAGCTGGGTACAGTCAGTGGTAAAAGACCAGACTGAACATTTTGTGCCTCGTTACTACTCGAACGCCTTGGAACTCGCGCTATTTCCAGACGGCTTCCTGTTCTTTCTCAGTGACCTTGCCTCGCTTTTCTGGCACACCGAGCCCACTCCAAAACTTACACCTTAGATCCTGCAAAACTTAACTTCTGATGGAAGCAACCCCGGGGAAAACTTTTGGAAGATCAGAGCGTTTGGTCCCTTTGAAGGGGGTGGGTGGTGACTTTTCCTCAGCCTCAAAGTCAGGATCTCTTGTGAGAGCGGTGAGGACAAACCTGCACATGGAGGGGTGGGTTCTGTCAACAAATCCATGGAGCAGCTCGGACACCTTTTACCCCATCTCTTGGTTGAAAGAGTCCTGCATCAGGCTGGGATAATTCAGGCATCTTCCTGCCACCCAAGCACTGTTGGTGGTGCCAGGAGTGAAGCGGGAACGTTTATCCAGGGAAACGTGTCTGCTTTGGGCCTTACAGAGCTACTGGAAATTGGTAGAAGAAACTTTTCCTTTTGGTTTCTTCTGAGATGGGCCATGGTTGGTTGGCTGGAAGGAGCACAATGGGAATTCCAGATTTTTCAGGAGTAAAATGCCTGTGGGGCGCCATGGTTATTCTTTGTCACTTAAGTATTTCAGAGTAAATGGCAGCAGAAGGGATATCTTGGCAGTTCCCACACCTGAATGTTCAACTCCAATTTTATCTGATTTTTGAACTTAGAAAAATAATTGGAAGTAATCAAGGAGAACACAGAGAATCAGGGCAGGACTAAAAAAATGCCCCACTGGATCCTGTTGTTATGCCAGGAATATTGACCTATTAATGTACACCACTGCTGATCCATTCACATCCAGAAGTGTGGATTTCCTGTAATACTCAAAACACCCCAAGACAGTTCACAGAGGATGTAACTGCTCCTCCAAGGACCGAGGTCTCGTGTCTTATGAGATCAACACCTAGGGCTCCTCCTTTACAGGAATTTATGTGGTTCTTTGGTTTACAGGGATTGGTTTAAGTCAAATTTTCTGATTTACTTTTCACCATCCATGCTGGGATGGGCACTCCCTGCTCCTAATTCCCTCTGCTTTGGCAATAACCACGTAAAGCACAGCAGAGGAAAACTCAAAGGAGTTTTCCTTCAGCTTTAAAGGGGGAAATTGGGGAAGGAGCTGAATGTGCTGGATACCACAGATGGAGCTTGCCTCTTTCTGGAAAGGCTGTTGAATATTCTGCTTCTGGAGGAAGGGAAAATTGAGACTGGAGTGGGAATCAGGGAGCAAAAGGCTCATACAAAAGCGTTTTTGGTGCTGAACCTTTGCAGGTATTCAGGGCTCAGACAGCTTCCAACCTATTAGGAGAGGTAGTAGCATGGGAAGAAGACTGGGATACAAAATTCCATACCTATATGTAAAGTAAAGTAAAAACATGGGATTTTATCACCCAGAGCTGGTGGGAAGAGAACCTCACCATCATTCTCGGTCGTGGAGATGGTTTATCCTCCTAAACCTGAGCACAAGACATTCTCAGTAGGATCTGTCTGACCAAGATCAGTCTCCTCCCCAGGGAGCTGCCAGCTGGGAGGGATTGTTTCCCTGTGGAAAATTCCCTGCCCATGGGAATTTCTGGCATGGGGTTAGCCGGCTGGCAGCTGCCCGATGGCGGGAAGAGGGCACGTAGGATGGGTGTCCCAGAAAAGAGATAAGAGGTGCTCGTTCTCCCAGATCTTTGTGTCTTGGCTGCTGCTGGAAGCCACAACGTTCCCCCTCCCTGTCTCCCAGCACAGCTGATTTATTCTGCCCGGTGCTCCAGGAGATATCCCAAACACGCCGCCACGGAGCCAAGAGAGCAGATCCTGAAACTGGAGCCAGAGCCTGAGACTTCAGTAAACAGGATGGGGGGAACATGAAGCACAGAGTCCAGCCAGGGCTGGGATCACTGTGAAACAACCCAACAGAGCAGTGCTCCCAGGAATCCATCTCCCAGGAATCCATCTATCTCCCAGAAATCCCAGCACCTGTGCCTTGCTCCCACCCATAGCCAAGGGGTTTTTTTGGGGGGGGTGATTTGATGTGTGTGTTCTTGCCCAGTCTTTCTTCATCCTCAGCTATGACTTGACTTTATTTTTACAGAGCCTGAGCCCAAAGATCATTTTGACTACCTGATTTAAACCTCCAAAACTGTAGGATTGGGCCAGGAGAGGTGGCAGAAGAACCTTTCCCTGATATTCCCCTGTGCTGGAGCTAATCTCAGGTGTGGATTGAGATGCAAGTTGGGAGCTGGACACAGCAACTTTGAGTGCCAGGGAATATTTATCAGCCAGAAGTGTTCCAACTTCTGTTCACCCAGGCTTGTGCTTATCTCCACATTATTTTGCTCTCCCTTCCACTAATTGCAGCTATTCAAAATATCTCTTACAAACATCCAGGAGCCAGTCTGAGCTGGAGGGGCAGGAAGGATCTCTATGCTTGGCTTCTTGTTTGGCAGCTGGAGGAGTGGTTGTGGAAGTCCTAATGCAAGTTGTCTCCATGAAATCCATCTTGGTTCTCTCTGGGAAATGGGATCTTAGTGGCAGCACTCCACGCTTCCTGGGAGGGCACTGCAAAGATTAAAGAGAACCATTTTAGCTGCATTTCCCTCAGAAAACGGTTTCTCTGTGACAGTTTCCCTGCTTGATAAGGTGTCAGTCCCCCTCCCAGGCAGACAAGCTGGAGCACTTGAAGACAATTTGGTGTGTGGTGGCAAAATCCTCTGGATGGCTGAGTCCTCACGGTAGGCTGAGGGTTGATAAATACCTGGAAATGCTCTGCATTCTCCCCCTTACCTTTATTAATATTAATATATGCTAAAGGAGCACCAGCAACGCTAACTGCAGGTACAGTTGAACATTTGTGCAGTTTTCAGAAATAGTGGGAGCAGTGACATTAAACATATGCAGGAATCCCCATAGTTATGAATATTTACAAATATTGATTTTGGCAAGAGCACCTAATTCAGATGTTCTGAGCTCCCTAATGCAGGGTGTGTGTGTCTGTCAGACGGTGCTCCTCAGACTTGGGGCTGAGTTAGTCTCAGATCCAGGGATTTCCCTCAGTGAATGGCTTTGTCATGAAATTTCAGTGTTTGGGAAACAGACTTGGGGAATAAACCCCCTGCCCCAGCTGCGTGTGATGAACACACAGGGTCTGAGTGGGCAGTGCCTGTTCAAATTTGCCTTGATTGCTTTAAGTGAACCAGAAACTGATGTTTTTCCTGACACCTCAACAATCCCAACCTGTGCATCCCTGAGAGCATTGTCCAAATGCTCCTGGAGCTCTGGCAGCCTTGGGGGCTGTGCTCATTCCCTGGGGAGCCTGGGCAGTGCCTCAGCACCCTCTGGGGGAAGAACCCTTTCCTAATATCCAGCCTAAATTTCTGCTTCCCCATAACATTCCTACTAAGTGTGGAGAAATAGTCCTGAGAAGACACCCGGATGGCTTCTCTTTTTTTGTTTTCCCAGGCTGCAGCAGACACCAACAGTGATTTCTTTTCATTTTTCATGGGTACAATCAGAGACATGGCTTCATTATTCTATTTTTTAAAAATTTTTTTTTTCAACTTTGAAACCATTTGAAAAACTATATTAAGAATAGGCTTTGTGGAAACTGGGGTCAAAATGAGCAGAGACAATACATCCCTAATGAAACTTCCCTAAACCATCCAGTAACAAATTGGGCTTTTCATTCCCATTTCACTCCAGATGTCAATGAAAGCACAGCTCCTTCTAAAGCAGCCTAATGTATGTAAACCATCGCAGGAAGCAGAGCCCGCAGAGCCTAGGAGACTGCAGATGGAGAGAAAAGGCTCCTGATTCCATAAAAATAACAAAACCTGTTTTACCATATTGTGCATTAAATATTGTTCATTTGCATACTTTCCATGGCGAGGTTCTCAAAGCCCACCATGTGGTGGACTTGTTGGAAGTCGGGAAAGAGACTCTTTCCCCAAATGGAGACGTGTTAGTAGAAGCTGCTGCTTAATTAGAAAACAAAAATAGCTGGTTTCCTCTATTTTTTTTCCTTCTTTTCTAGGTTGGTTTTTTTTTTTTTTTTTCCACTGTGGATTTTCGGTTGTTTACTTATAATTCAATAGAATTAGGAGGAGAAGCATAGGTGCAGTCACTGCAAAATAACTGGATTTCTGGTGTTTTACAACAGCCTGCCCGCTTGGAACAGGCAGCAGCAGGGATTCCTCCACGGAGAGTTTCCAGTAGATAGCCAGGCAGATTGTAATTACCTCTTAGATTGGTTTTTTTTGCATCTTCATATAGATTGATGTGATTTTATTTGTATTTTTTGTGCGTCCATGGCTGAAGCATTGGGCAGTGCAAGTGTGGGATGCCACAAATTAATCAGAGGAGCCTAGAATATCCAGAGCTGGAAGGGGCTCAAAAGGATCAAGTCCAACTCCTGGCCTTGCACAGGACACCCCAAGAATCTCAACTAAAGGGATTAAAAGGAAAAGGTGCTCAAGGAGAAAGAAAAACTTCGGGGCGGGAGTCTTGTGTCTGCAGGAGCTGGCAGCGTTTGGAGAAGGATGGATTGAGATGTTCTTGCAGAAAGCAGGTTCCCTGTCTTAACAGCCATGGCTTGGACCCTGCCCATAGCAGGGGCTTGGAACGGGGTGATCTTTAGGGTCCCTTCCAACCCAAACCATTCCGCAGTTCCGTGCTCCCTCTCGCTCGCCGCCTCGGGGGTTCTGCGGGAGCGGTGGGTGGTATCCGAGCACAGGCCCCCATTAAGCACAGCCCCGGAGAGCTCGGGCCTTTGAGGCTGGAGCCTGCCAGCTCCCGATCAATCCCTTGGTTTATAAGCTGCCAACGTAAAGAGTGCGGGGTGGGCGCCGTGCTCCGGAGGCTCCAGAGGGCTCTGGAAGCTCCGGAGGGCCCCGGCATTCCAGGGCTTTCCGGGAGGCCCAGGAGCGGCCATGCGCTCGGCCCCGGCCCGCGCCTCGCTGGGCAGGGTGCGGATCAGACTGGGAGGTGGGGAATGGTCCTTTGGGCTCTGCTTTTTCAAGAAGAAGCGCTTTTTAGCCCCACAGAGATCCCTTCGCTCCTCTCCAGGCTGCTGGGATGTGGTGTTTGTCACCTGCTTCTCTGCAGCCTGGCAGGACACCGGGCGTCCCCTCACGCCGTTCCCAGGGCACGGCGCATCAAACTGCCACCCTCAGTGCTGTGGGAGTCCCCTCAGAGCACCCAGACGGGGACTGAGGGCTGGGGGAGTCCTTTTTGTATCCAAACAGGGGCTGAGGGCTGGGGGAGTCCCCTCAGAGCACCCAGACAGGGGCTCTAGGCTGGGGGAATCCTTTTTGTATCCAAACAGGGGCTCTGGGCTGCAGGAATCCCCTCAGAGCACCCAAACAGGGGCTGAGGGCTGGAAGATGCACCCCAAATTTCCCAGGAAGTTGGTGGGGTCACTGACACTTCCCAGCTGCTGGGACTTAGGGATCCCAGGGAGGGGGCTTGCACCGAGGCAGGAGCCTTTGGTGCTTCCAGCCTTGAATGTCCCGTCTGATGAATTCTTCATTCTTGAGTTCCATCTGATGGAATCTTTGCAAATTAGACCTTAATTAGACATCATGCCTCCTGATTATTCCCATGAATATGGGTGAGTTGAGAGGGCCAGGGAAAATCCTTCCTGGAGAAATTGGTGGGAGAATTTTTTTTTTTTTTTGTCTGTTGGAGCAATTCTTTTTCATAGTTAATCATGGAATCTCAGTATGGTTTGAGTTAGATGGGACATTAAATTCCATCTCATTCCACCCCCTGTCACGGACACCTTCTTTTATCCCAGGTTGCTCCAAGCCCCATCCAACCTGGCCTGAAACACTTACAAGGATGGGGCAGCCAGAATTTTTACAATTTCTCTGCACAACAAATAATATTAAGGGTGCCCTAGTGAGGTTTTATTTCAAATTGGATGATGGAGATAAAAGGAGGCTCGTGCTTGTCCTTCTTTCCATGAATGAAGCACTGTCATTGTCACCTGCCTGCAGCCTCTGCTTTGGCTCTGGCAAGGCCCATGGTGTTAATTTGCTGCTTTCCCCTGTTCCCTTCTCCGCAGCAGCAGCAGGAGATGCTGGCCATGAAGCATCAGCAGGAGCTGTTGGAGCACCAGAGGAAGTTGGAGCAGCACCGACAGGAGCAGGAGCTGGAGAAGCAGCACCGAGAGCAGAAACTGCAGCAGCTGAAAAACAAAGAGAAAGGGAAAGAGAGTAAGTGGCCGAAGCACCACTCCTCTGGGTGGTGACAGGCAGATGGGAGCCATGAGGGAGCCTCAGAGAGCTGGAGGAACCTCCTTGAGGGCACGGGGAGCTTGTGGGAATTGAGGGGAAGAGAGAAATGCATTTCTCTGCTTTATCTTCATTTTTGTCTCACTAAATGCCATTTTAGCATTTTTCAAAAGGAAGCCTATCCTCTCTTGCCTTGATTTAACATTTTTTGAAGTATTTTTGGCAGCATTCCTAATGGAGGCAGAATATTAAGCCCATAAAATACACCAGATGCACGCTGCACTCCTTTTCTCTTTCTGCTGCTCTGAATTTCGCTCTTTTTAAAACGTAGCCCGGTTCTCAGCTCTCCCCTTTCTGAAGCGTTGCCATTCATGAGGGTTTGTTTTTTTTTTCAGGAGGTTACAGCTTGTGGGTGCCTTCCCCACTGTGTGTCATTATGCACTTGAGGAGATCATTGTGGCCTCACAATGTCCCTTATCAGAGACACTCCGGGGCTGCTTGTTCTGGCTTTTTCTGCAAGTGAATGGGGGGAAAAAAATGCCTCAAAATACCTTGCCAAGTTGTGCCATCAACTCCTCAGGTCTGGTTTCACCATTGGAGAAGTGGTGAAAGGAAGATGGGGGGAACTTGGAATAAGATAAAGCTCCAAAACTTTTTCAGTAGGGCAAATCTTTGGTCTGGGAGACACGTTAATTGCTGGAAAGACCAGAGGTTCAGAATCCCTAAGCATTTCCACTTCCCCCTGCTGCTCCCATCAGCTGTTGGTGTTTGATCCATGTGTTGCTGGGCTTCTCCTCAGAACCGACACTGTAGTCCACAGTCATTAAAGTAACCTGAAAAGAAATTATAAGATTCAGGAAAAGATTTCCTGTGTCTCTGGAAAATGGGAGCAAAGCATCTTTTAGGTGAAGCACAGAGGTGTAGAGGAAAAAACCCAGATTTTGGGGATGTTAATTTGAAGAACCTGTTCCCATGGCTACAGTTTTATTTTTAAGTTACTTTTTATTTAAGAAGTGCTGTGCTGTAGAATCATTATCGCACCTCAGCTCTTAAGGACACTTAAAGTTATTTTTCTCACATCACAAAATTTGGCAAAGGGAAGCTAAAATTGTCCTGATCTGAAAGATGAAGAGAGCGTGAGAGAGGTGGAGTTTGTTCTCCTTCCTGGTTAACACCTCTGCTCTGGAGCCAGGCTGGGAGAGCTGGGGGTGTTCTGTTCACCTGGAGAAGGGAAGGCTCCAGGGAGAGCTCAGAGCCCTTTCCAGGGCCTAAAGGGGCTCCAGGAGAGCTGGAGAGGGGCTGGGGACAAGGGATGGAGAGACAGGACACAGGGAATGGCTTCCCACTGCCAGAGGGCAGGGCTGGATGGGATATTGGGCAGGAATTGTTCCCTGGGAGGGTGGGCAGGCCCTGGCACAGGGTGCCCAGAGCAGCTGTGGCTGCCCCTGGATCCCTGGCAGTGCCCAAGGCCAGGTTGGGAGCCACCTGGGATAGTGGAAGGTGTCCCTGCCCGTGGCATAGAGTTAAAATTCGATGATCCTTAGGGTCCCTCCCAATCCAAAGCTCTCTGAGGTTCTGTGATACCTTTCAGCTTCCAGTAAAGGAAGTAAATCTTACACTCCAAAAATCCTGACCTTCGTGTTATCTAAGTAACAGGTTTATGCCAAACTGGCAGAGCACAGCCAGATTTGAGTGTTCTGAGGACGCTAATGGATTAAGGTTGATGCATTTTGGAGGGAGAAGGCTTTCAAGCATGGATTTGTCACCTCTTCTCCAGTTCTTCGCTTGAACTTTCCACCAAACCAGTGTTCGTGGAGCTGGTGAGAAATGCAGGGCTCTAAAAGAAGGGAAATTTCTCGCTTTGGTGTTTGAACCATTTTACACCTCCAAGCAGTGCCTTGTGGGAATGCTGCAGCTCCTTGCTCATGGGGAGAGCCCAGGAATTGTTCTCCCAGCATGTCAAATATCACCTCGTCATCAAGCAGGGCACGGGACACGAGAACATGGCCGGGTGATCTTTTAGTTCTTGTTCCCAGCGGAGCAGTCAGCTTCCCTGGCCTTTTCCTTCCCTCCCAGCCCAGATATTTTCCGTTGGAGCTCCTGCCTTTACGCCACGATGTGGATGAAGCATCATTTTCCACGTGTCCCCTTGCCAAGCTTGGGATGCACCGCTCCGTCAGGAGCCCTGCCTGGGAGTCTGGGCTGTCAACCCGATGATCACTGGGATCCATCATGGCAAGGGAACGGCCTCCATTGTGCAGGAGATCATGACTGGGGATTACACAGTTGACATTTTAGCCGTGCAGAATGAGTGACTCTCCTTTTTAAATTTTTTTTTTAAATGTTAGGGTTTTCTATTTGAGGCGAGAGATGCGCGCGCTTGTAAATGAAGCGAAATGTTACGTCGGTCGTGGTGTGCACAGAGACTTGGGAACAAAGAGGTCCCTGTTTACAGGAGTTTTCAAGACAAAACCTACACATGAGCCACTGGGCTCATTCCCCTTCTGCTTTTAGATGTGACATTTAACAACTTGAGGGTGCACAAGACCCCTTTTCTTTAATAACTTTGGTTCAAAGAGAGCTGGGATAGCCTGGACAAGTGCTTTATTCTGAGTGTGCTTCTATGCAAGTGTAACATCCTCTTCTGGTGAAATAAACCCAATTTCATCTGTGTTTTCAAACATAACTTGTGAGCCTATGCCAAGCTAAAGGGATAAAAAGGGAGAGCTCCTTACTGGAGGCACTTTGTTCTTCTCTCTTTGAAAGCAAAGTTTTGTTTTTTTTTGACTGGAAATGAAAGATTTGATTTGGGATCTATGTTAGAAATTTAAAATTCCTTCAAGTATGTGAATCGATTTAATAACCTTTTTTAACTTTTTTTTTTCTTTTTTTTTTTTGAATGGCAGGTGCAGTGGCAAGCACAGAAGTGAAGATGAAATTGCAGGAATTTGTGTTAAACAAGAAGAAGGCTCTGGCCCACCGGAATCTCAACCACTGTATATCCAGCGACCCTCGCTTCTGGTACGGGTAAGTGGTGCTGGGCTTCCTGCAGGCTTCAGCCAGTGCCACCTTTGTCCCCAGTTCCCTGAGGGAATAGACCTGATGTGCTTGTGGGATGAGCCAGAGCAGTGACAGGAACACTGTGCATTCCTGAAATGAGTTTTTCCAGAGGGTTCCTTCCAGTGTGAGTGGTTTTCGTGTCTGCTCTGATGGTCACGGTGCTCTGTGTGTAGAGAGAGGTCTTTGTGTCATCTGTAATCCACAGTTATTCAATCTCACAAGTTCTACAATCAGAGATCAGCTTTTATAAGTCCTCCAGCTTTTCACCCAGGGGTTGATCCCGCCTGGTGTTACAAAACTTGAACTTTAGTCCAATGAGTTTTTTACATTCAGGAGCTGGAATTTGATGATCCTTGTGGGTCCCTTCCAACTCGGGATATTCTATGAATCAGTGAATTCCTGCAGCTCAGGATAGTTAATCTTTGCATTTTAGAGCTTTTAACACTATGCTGCTCTCCTTAACCTCACAAAGTTGGAAGTTTGGTTTACTTGGCTCTTACTGGAAACATCCAGTGAGTCCCGTCTGCACTTTTAATCAGAACTGCCCCAACATCTCCATTTTCAACTGCAATTATTTTACTGTTGGTCTCCAGTTTCAATTTCAGAAATTGACTTCTTCATTGTACTAAAGACCATCAGAAAATTTGATGTGACTTGAAAGGTTCCACTGCTGTGACTTTAGCCCTGTCTGTATTAAATAAAAAACCAAATGCCCCGGTTGTTGGCTTCAGTGACCGTAAAATTCATGAAATTCTGCGTTACAAAAGTCATTTCATTTTGCCATGAAGGTCGTGTTCAAGCTGAAGCACTGACAGTGTTTTAAGTCTTAAGAACTGAACATGTGTACAGGGAGGATGAGGTCATAGCCAGAAGATGTTTCCAAATTCCAGAAACTGAGCTGCAATGAAATTTGAAAGCTATCCCAGCTCTGAGCCAGGACAGAAATGCTGAAGTGGAGTTGGCAGAAGAAGTCAGATGTTATTGGAGGCAAAGTGAGATTGAGCAGCTTTAATACATCTCTGAAAACCTAATCTGAGACTTGGGGATTTCATTAAAGGTGGTTGAAGAGCCTGATCCTCCATTTCTTTAAAAGTTGGCTAAAAAAACAGTTAATGCAGGAGTGGTAGAAGGTCAGTTAGAATAAAGGTTTCCCAGAGCAGCTGTGGCTGCCCCTGGACCCCTGGCAGTGTCCCAGGCCAGGTTGGACACTGGGGCTTGGGGCACCCTGCAATAATAATGGAAGGTGTCCCTTCACATAGCAGGGGCTGGAATGGGATGAGCTTTAAGTCCCTCCCAACCCAAACCATCCTGGGATTCTCTGTGGTGCAGGGCCAGGGCTGCTGCAGGTTTTTAGCCACATTGTGTTTGAGGTTTCAGGATGTTCCCTCAGCTGGTGCCAAGAACTTTCTGAGCACCAGTGTGTGGTTTGGGTTCATTGTGGCACTTACTGATGCAAACATCCCTTCCCCGTGATGCTCCAGTGATGCCAACAGGCAGAGACAACACACAAACCATTGCACAAGGATTTCGGGTCATGCCGTCCCCTCATTTTCCATCTGTTTTGTGGTGAGGTGAGGATTGGTATCCTGGATTCTAACCCAAGATGGACACAAAGCCTTGGGGCCTCTCAGCTCTTTCTCAGCACTAGATTGTCCTGCTGAGCCCTCAAGGAGGGCAGATGGCAGCAGCACAGGAATTTCAAACGCATCCTTCCCTTGTTAAGGCAGAAGCGTGGGATTTCTTTTTCCTTTCTATTCCATTTTTTTTTTTAAATAATCTTTTTCTTTTATTTACTTTTTTTTTAAAATTTTTATTTTCAAAAGGAGAATCAACCTTTAAATTCCTGACACATTAGTATTTATTTATGTGGCGTCACATAGGTTACCAGAGCTGAGCTCTGGAGACATTCCTGTCCCCACATAGCTGTGCTGTGATGCAGTTGGGTGGTGGTTGGGTTGAGCACACGCGAGCAGGGCTTGCAGGAGATCCACTCCACTCTCCTACTGCGAGCAGGCGAGGCAATTAAGTGGTAACAGATGCTGGGAGAGCCTCTCGAAGCGACACGCCTGCTTTTAAGCACTTCCCTTGGTCTTATTAAGGTCTGTGAATTCCTTTTTTGTTTTGCTTTTTTTTTGTTGTTGTTGTTTAAAATGGAAAGCGTTGCTTGGGGAAAAAAAAAAAAAGTCTCCTAAGGGTATTGAGCACCATGATGGTCTGACGTCAGTGGCTGTGAGAGGAAAAATGTTCTGCTGGCACAGAATCACAGAGGTGTTAAAGCTGGAAAAGACCTCTAGGATGATGTCCCATCCCTGGAAATGCTCAAGGCCAGGTTGGACAGGGCTTGGAGCAAGCTGGGATGGTGGAAGGGGTGAAGTAGGTGGTCTTTAATGTGCCTTCCAGCCCAAACCACTCTGGGGTTTTATGATCGGCAACAGCAGAGGAGGTTCTTTGGAGCTACATTGTCATGGATTCTGAACCCACTGGGCAGCCCAGCTCCCAGGAGTTTCTGCTCTGTGTGACTCTCCTGGGAAGCTGGCAGCAGTGCTTGGGAAGCAGCCACTCCATGTGCTAGCAGCCATGAAAGGGAGTTTAACTGGATATTTGCGTGGTGGGGAGGAGGTAAAGAGATACAATTATACTTTAAATTAAGTTAAATATTGAATGATCCCAGCATCCATGGGTGTGAACACAAAACATTCCAGCACAGGTGCACATGTCTGAATGTGTATTCAGTGCACCTTGCTGGACATGACTGAGGGATGAAATATCAAATTATGAAATCGTTAAGGATCATCACTCCAACCTTTCTGTCTGTGCACGTGGGTGTTTGAAGGAGTTCAGGGAACAGGGGATGCCTTGAATGAAGGGATGTGCTTTCAGGAATGCCTGCAAGCTCTGTGCAGTGTCCAATTTCCTCTCCTCCCAGAGCTCTGACATTCCTGAAGGGGCATGCAGAGCAGTGCATGCTACTGGAAGCAGCGTCAGACCCCGGTCCTGGAGCCAGGGAATGTATTCCTGTTTGCAGAGCTCAGTATCTGTCATTTAGCAGCCCTGGAGTACATCTGAACAGGCCCCTTGAATTCCTGCACATTTCCTGACAAAGGGATGAAAATCACTTCAATGTACTCGATTGTGCTGCTTAGGTCATGATTAAAAAAAAAAAAAAAAAGAAAAAAAAAAGAGGGGAGAAAAAAAAAAGTGTGTTGCTCATATAGAGCCAAAAATGTCATTGTGTGACTAGATGGGACTCAGGGCTCTTGGATCACAGCATCCAGGATCCCTGGGAGTGAAACATCTCTGCGTGCTGCCTTCCCATAGAAAGAGCAGATCCCAGCAGAAAAAGCCACGTCTCTTCCCAGGAGGGATTATTTTTTTTTTTTCAGTTTGGCTCTGTTTTGATTGCAGGTGAAGATTGAAATGTGTGTGGGAGCATTCAGGGACGGGGATGTGGCACAGCACGGGGTGGGTGTGGGAAACACAGCCCTGCAAGAGCCCCAGAAATCGTTTTTTTCTTTATGTACAGAGAAATCTGGATAATGAAGAGGGAGGATTGGGAAACCAGAATCATTCATACTTCCATAGAATCCCAGAGTGGTTTGAGTTGAAGGGACCCTAAAGCCCATCCCGTTCCACCCCCTGCCACAGGCAGGGACACCTCCCACTAGAAGGTCTGTGGGAGTAGAAAATGTTGATGTCCAAATAAAATATGCAGAGGGTTTTTTGGTTTTTAGTTGTTTTGGGGGTTTTTTTGTAATTGTACTAGAAAGTTCAATGTGTTTTCCTAGTATTTCATTAGCCCCATATTTTTTGAAGGCTTTAACTTGCAGTGGAATTGATGTTCTGGATCTCAGCAAACAGCCAACTTCTGAGTTGAGCTTGCACTCAAGGGATTGGCACTGCTGGAGAAACAGCGTGAATTTGTGCAATTTTCAGATGTGAATGGCTCGTTTTGGTTCCTTGAAGAGCCTTTCGTAGGAGAATATTTTCAGCCTGGTTTTTAGGAAGTATAAATAAAAATATTCAAATAATCACTTTTTTAAATTTTTTTTTCCAAAATGCTTGCTTTTCGTTGTCCCAAATCCTTTAGTATTTAGAGGAAATGTGGGGTTTAAATTCTCTTTGTTTGAAGTGAAGTTGTGAGAGCCCAGCCACTGTCACCTGCATGGCTAAATCAGTTGTTCTGCTGATGGAGCTGCTCTGCTGACTGGAGCCTTCTCCCAGGCTGGTGGAGCTCCTGAGAAACAGCAAAGCTGGGCACAAGTCATTAAGCAGGAAAGATGCAGCCAACAAACTGGTAGGAGGCTGAGAAAACTCATTCATTATTTAATATCCTCAGCAAACAGACTGTAATTTACTTCCAGCAGCCTGCTCAAACAAAGCCATAAATTATCATCTTGGGGAAGTTCAGCTGGAAGGGGTGCTGAGTGCTTTGGGATGGGAGGACAGGCAGGAGGGAAGGCAGGGGGCCACCTGTGTGGCATGGCTGCTGCTGGCCAGGTTCAGTGCTTCAGCCTTGGCCCTGTCTGCTGAGCCTGGGGTTTATTTTGGGGAAGGAAATGGTTCACTCGTGCTGAAGCTGAGGTCTCACCTGTGCTGAGATTCAGGAACATGACTTAGCAAAAGCCAGCCCAGGTTACAGCCTTTGAATTTATACTCGTGGTTAAATACCTGCATGAGCTGAGCCAAGGTGGAGTCTTACACTGAAAACTAAGTCAATTACCTTCCTGAATATTGGATTTTAGGGGGGGATTTTTGTAGGATTGCCCAGGAGAAGAAAGCCAGAGCCTTTCCCTTTGCGTTTGCCCCGTTCCCCACTCCCTGAGGTGGCAGGCACTGCGCTCGTCCCCTCTGTGTGTCACCAGTGTAAAGCTTGTCCCTTCTCCTTCTCTTTCCTTCTGTGCAGGAAGACCCAGCACAGCTCTCTGGACCAGAGCTCCCCACCCCAAAGCGGCGTCTCCGGCACCTACAACCACCCAGTCCTGGGGATGTACGATTCCAAAGACGACTTCCCACTCAGAAAAACAGGTAGGGCTGCCCTTCTCTGACCGCCCCTGCCGCACGCTCGTCCCTCTGATCTGATTCTCCTGAAAAAGAGGGCACGTTGCCAAAAAGCTGGATGCTTTGTTTCCCAAGCCCCCTCTCTGTCTGCTTCCCCTTCACCTGTCACCGTGTTCCCAGTGTTCCAGGGAGCCTGGGGCTGCTCCAGGCTGTGCGAGGAGCGCGGGAGACAGCGGAGCCACGTGTCAAAGTTTGGGAGATGTTTTCCCAAACCCAAAGCTCGCACAGAGATCCCCGTGTCTCCAGCCCAAGCGTGCTTTGCTGAGTGAGAAAAGTACCAAGAAAAAAAACTCATTTCTTGGGGGATTTGCATTTTATGTACGAGTTTGTAGCTGAGGTAAATAAGGAGGTTTGTGCCAGGGCGAGCGCCGGGGCTTCCTGCGAGGGTTTGGTTCACACCTAGACAGTTCTCTCTCAGTCTGGCTTCTCCCTGCACGGTGGCTGGGCAGGTCAGTTACTCCTCAAGCCTGTATTATGTAAACCAGGTTGTTTGGCTTGGCTGTGATCCTCAGCTCCCTATCACATGCCTGAGCCAGCACAGCCTGGGCTCCCAACCCGGCCAGCTCGGGGAACGGCTCAGCTCCGAGAGCTCAGCCCCGCTCGGGGAGCAGGTCTGCTCCCTGGCCACGCTGGGAATCCCCTCAGGACAGTGAGAAAAGCTTCTCTGGAAAGATCACACAATCACTAAGGTTGGAAAAACCCCTTTAAGATCATCCAGCCTTCAACCAGCACTGCCAAGGCTGCCTCTCACCCATGGCCCCAAGTGCCACATCCACAGGTTCTTTAAACACTTCCAGTTATGGTGCCTCCAGCACTGCCCTGGACAGCCCGTTCCAATGCCCGACCAGCCTGGCAGTGATGAAATTTTCCCCTTTTGGGTATTTTCACTAGCAACCATAGCACCTGCCTTGCTGGATGGGTTCCCATCTGTGCAGTTGTCTCTGTTCCCCCTTGGGTTGGTTACTTGACGAGTAACAAACACTTCAGCTGTACAGGAGCCCAGTCAAAAATTGGCTTCAAGATGCGGATTTTCCCTGGGAAAGGTGCCCCTGGTGCTTTGGGGATGGTACTTTTGACTGTGCCCTTTCTAGAGGACTCCAAAAGCTCCAAGAGCTTGGGTCTGCTAAAGGACAGCTCATCCTCTCCTCTCTGCCCCTGGGTAATGGAAGAGCTTCCAGGCTGCCCTGGGGGATCACAGCGTTTCCACACAGGAAAGCATCCCCTGGCACCAAACCTATCATTTAGGACCTGTGGGCAGCCTGGTCCCAAGAGATTTTTAGCTCTTTCCTATGCCTGGTGATGCCAGGTGATCCCTTCCTACCCTGATAGCATTCCCACAGTAAGAAAGGGCTTTGACATGCTCCCAGACATGCCTGGCTTGTCACCTCAGGGCACCTTGTCAGATTGGCTTTGAGCAGCAGTCGCCCTTCTTGCTCCCAGGGTCCTGGAAGGGAATTCCTGCAGGAGAAGGAAGACATCTGCACATCTCACCCTGTGCTGCTTCCCAAACTGGGATCTCACCAAAGCTCCCGCTGAATGAGCTCCTGCTGTCAGACAGAGGGAATTAAGGATGATAAATGGAGCTAATCACATTATTAAAGAGTGGAAGCCACCAAAGCCATTGTTGTTTTCCAGCAGGAGGACGTTCAGCTGATTTTGGTTTCCCAGAACGCTGGCACTTGTTCTTTTTGGGCACCAGCATTAATCTTCTGGGCACTGGTCTGGGATACAAATGAGTTCACTTTTGTAAGGTTCAGGGGAGAATTTTATAATTTTTTTCATTGTTTTCTTTTATTTTCCTTTCAACGCAACGGCACGTCAGGCTCTGGCACAGCAATATCCTGCAGAATTCCCAGTGCCAAGAATGTTAAGTTGCTTGGAGAAGAAAGGCTCCTGAACAATCTGGTGTAAACAAAAGGCAGGGAAGGCTGGAGCCCATCCTAAATAAAGTTCTTTATTACGGGTGAGCTTTTCAGATTTTTGGCACCAGGCAACACTCTGGCTTTGTGTTGGTAATTTAAAACCACCATATAGTGTAGTCCAATTTTATTAAATTTGATTAAATATTTGCAGCTCAAATAACAGAGCCCATCACAATACAGCTCTGATTACCAGGGCTGGAATCCAACCAGCACCGTTGCTGGGGAGAGGGCGGCTTAGGGGCTGGTGGAAAGGCAGTTGGAATTATCATTTCTCCCAGTTTGCAGAGCTGGGAGCATGTCCTGCAGGTTGAGACATTTTTTTGGGGAAGAATAAATATTCCCCATCCCTGGAAGTGTTCCAGGCTGAGTTGGACAAGGCTTGGAGTGCCCTGGGATAGAGGAGAGTGTCCCTGCCCGTGGCAGGGGGTTGGAGCAAGGTGAGCTTTAAGCTCCCTCCCAGCCCAAACCTGTCCATGAGTCTATCAAATCTGCCATTTCCCTGCATTTTAGCAACACTCAGCGTCTTCTCTCTTATTTCAAGCATCCTGATGGTCACAGGTTATGGGAGAAGGATGTGCAGGCATGATCTCTTCAGAGTGCTTGAAAGCCTTCAGCAGGGGTAACAGTCAGCTCCTGCAGTGTGCTCCTGATGCTTCCCGTGCCCTGAAATCCAACTCTCTCTGATTTATTTTCCTAAGTTATGCTCCAGTTTCTTGGCTGTTTGGTTTCAGCGTGAAATTGTTTTCCTGGTGCAGTTACTAATTGCTTGAATCCTGTTCTTAGCCTGGCTGGGGGATTAATTTCACTCTGCTCCCTCTCTCCAAGCACTTTGGGGCTTTTCCTTTTTTTTTTTTTTTCTCACTGAGCTAAGATCGGTTTGGTTGGTGCTGCTCCTGCCTTTGCTGTTAAATACCTGGATTAGCACAAGGATTTTTGTTTCCCCTTCTGGGGAGTTTCCTTTGTTCTGTGTAGGATTTAGTGTCGGAGTTTTATTGACAGCTCTTGAGAGGGGAAACTCTAAAGTGCAGAGAGCAGAAAGTGACATTTTCTGCTCCCAGATCAAGGCTGGTGTCTCCCAAATTTAATAACATTCATTATGTGCTGCACTGGGTCCTGTAAGGAAAATCTCTGGAGAATGCTTACAGAGTGATTTTAGACTCTGAGTTGGGAGAGCCTGTTTTGATAACCCCAGGACTTGTTTGTCAACACCTTTCTTGGAGCTGCTGAAGTGGGTTTTAGCAGAGCTTTTCAGTTTTGCATTTCCAAGGAGTCCTGTCCTCATTTCCTCCCCAGGAACCAGGTTGTTGATGGCATTCCCTGCTTTTTGAAATTCGAGCAGTGGATGTATTGGAACATGCTGTTACTTAGAAAGCTGACACCACCACCATCATGAAGATTTAAAGGGAATTACTTCACTTCGTAATGTGCTTTTCCTCTTGGACTTGATGATCATGGAGGGCTTTTCCAACCTAAAAGATTCTGTGACTCCATGATTCTTTTTCCATGCAAAAGAGAGGAAGGAGCCTGAGAGAGGAAGGCATCCAGCATCCTGTGATATTGTTGGTATTGCAGAAAACTGGAGTTGTTTGGGTATTATTTGCAGCTAGAGCAGGTGAAATTGGTGTGAACTTCCTGCAATTAGAAAGAAATAAGAGGGAAAATGAAAGGATTTACCAACAATTACAGTGCTGCATTTGTCGAGGAAAGCGCAATGTCCTTCTGAGCTGCTCCTGATTATTGGAGTGTTTGGAGTGGTTTGTTTCAGGACAAAAGGTTGTTTGGAGGAAAATAGACTAGTCAGAACCCCTGGTGTAACATGGGAGTATAATCCAGAGGAAATCTTGGAGCTCTGTGGGGCGTGGAGTGTCACTCCAGTTCGAGAGCCTCTCTGCCTTCCCACCCACCCATGTTGTCCTTCCAGCCAGCCTGGTTGGGAGCCTGGCTTTCCACAGACCCACGCACTGAGAGGAGGCCCTGAGCCCCAGAGAAATCCCTGCTGGAAATACCCTGTCCTGCTCCAGCTGGAGCCCGTCAGTCTGTCTGATCCAAAAATAACACTTAGCTTGGATACGGGGGAAGATTTCTACACTGGCAGGGTGGTCAGGCACTGAACAGGCTGCCTGGGGCAGTGGTGGAGTCACCATCCCCGCAAGCGTTAAAAAAACGGGACGTGGTTTGTGCTGGTGATGGATTATGGTTGGACTTGGTCATCTCAGAGGTCTTGTCCAGCCTTAATGATTGTGGAATTACAAAGATACTTCTCGTGAGTGGTGCACCAAAGGAGAAACCTCTTCCAGGAGGAGACCAAACAAAAGCTTGTGGTTTAGTGTCACCTTTGGGGATCCTAGTCACTCAGGGAGCCCACCCTCCTGCTCCTTGGTCCTCCCAGCTCCATCTCTGCATCCCAGGGGCTGCAAGGGTCCTGCACTGTTCATAGAATCCCAGGACTGGGTTGGAGAGAGCCTCAAAGTCCATCCCATTCCTGCCCCCTTCCACCTCCCACTGTCCCAGGTTGCTCCAAGCCCCAATGTCCAGCCTGGCCTTGGACACTCCCAGGGATCCAGGGGCAGCCACAGCTGCTCTGGGCACCCCCACCCTCACAGGGAACAATTCCTTCCCAGTGTCCCATCTAACCCTTTCCCTCCTTCAGCTTAAGTTCCCTCTCCTCATGGAGTTTTCTCATGGATGTTAGAAGGGAGACAAGATAATTCTGTGGGCTTTTGCCTGACTAATAAAGCTTAGTCTGAAACATCATCATCATCATCATCAACAAATAACATCCCTTTCCAGTCCCCACCTGCTGAAATGAAGATGGTCAAGGACTGGCAGCAGGGGTTTCATGCTGCATTGTTTGCTTTTATTCCACAAATGTGGATGGGCAGTGGGAACAGGGAAAAACTCTGCCCTGGACTTGGTGGGGTTTTGACTTCCACAGGCTTAATGTCCGATTAGTTCAGCAGCTTAGGGGCTGCAATTCTAGGAAAAAAAACAATGGGAATGACATAAATGTTGGAAGAATTGGATTACATGGGTCCTGCTGCACTCAGTGATGTATAAGAGGGGTGACTTGGGTTGGAGCCTGTGAAAACCAGGGAAGCTTTTGGTTTATGTTCTGGTTATTAATTTACTCGGAGGAAAACAAAATATTCTTTGTATAAATCCTTATTATAGGCCAAATTAAGTATGTCAGTGCTTAAGAAATCCCACTGGCTTTGTGGGAGCTGACTCAGATTTGGGCATGGGCTTCATTTGTTTGCTGGAGGGGAATTTTGATAATTTCACGGCATTTGTTTTAAATATTTCACCTTGAGATGTAGAGGAGCAGCGATTTTTTAAAGTTAGGTTTTGTAATTTAGTCTCCAGATTTTAAATTTGCTCCAGTTAGCAAGCCTTTGTTTGGGCATATTGCCTGGCAGGGTGAATTTGGGGAGATTTCCAGTGGAATTGGTGTTCCTCACACAGCATTGGTGCTGCACTGACTGTCAGGTATTGATGCTTCTGTGTTGCTCAGATTCCTTTTTTACACTTGTGAAAGACAGCTCTCTTCAGCTTAAAAAACATTTTTATTATGTAATAGTTTAAAAACCATCCGAACAAGCCTAAATTCTTTTACTATAAAATAGGTTTCGTGTAAATTCTGTGAGTTTGAGGCTGCGCTGCCTGTGCTGAATTTTAATTCACCTACTTTGGGCTCTGGAGCACCCAATTAAATCCGTGTAGGGATTACGCTCTCTGAGGTCCTGATGCCATGTTAGATTTGGGATTATATCTGAGGGATAAACAACAAAATCAGAGCAGGGCTTTAAATAGACCTTTTGGTGTTTCGAAACTCGATCTCCCAGCAGAAGGGGAAAACACAGAGTGATTTTGCCTTAAAATAGTTTAATCTGACAAATTCCAGTAGGTTGCTTTGGCAATCACTTACGCTGGAGGTATTTTCTCTTTTCAGGCTGTCATTTTCTCTGTTTGTTCACCTCTTTGTTCTATGGAAGGAGGTTTTTATTGTGGCTTTAAATATGGGGTGTGTTAGGTAATCTGTGACCCCAAGTCTTTTGTTTCTCTGCCCATATTTAAGGTGTTTCAAACCCATTCCTTCTTTGTATTTGAAAGCCACCTAATTAATTGCGTGTTCCCAACGGAAATCAGCCCTTAGCTGAGCACCAGGAATAAAATTTGGGCTGAAATGCAGTTTTTATTGCCATGTTTTCCTTTGTTGGAGGACAGATCCTTCCAACAGCTGTAGCATAGGCTTATATTTCCTCGATTTAAAATGGATATATCAGCACCTAGCTGTGACACCTTCCCCTTCTGCAAAATCCCAGAGTGGTTTTGTTGGAGGGGACCTTAAAATCATCTCCTTCCAGCCATGAGTGTGGCATCCAGGCAGCTATTAATGCTCAGAAATTGGGACAAATTACAGCTGGGAATGCAAGGATGTGGGATGAGGTGTGTACCCAAACACTGCTTTTAAAATCCTAAGTCAACTTTTGTTTCAAAGAGAACTTGGAGAAGTTGCTGCTCGGAGCCTGAGCTTGTGTTTGAACTGGTCCAGTCTTTAATATTGCCCTGGGAGCAGATTTGCATTTGGTCCCCTGACATTTTATATGCAAATTCTCTCTCTCTAAGACATTTCCCCCCTTGCTAATGCATTTCATTCAGCATTTGAAGCATCATCTTGAGGAAGC
>VWYO01021825.1:34240-57427 GCA_013400275.1 Rhadina sibilatrix | reverse complement strand
CCCCGCGTTCTCTTGCTGGGGTTTTTCTCTCCAAAGCATTCACAAAAAAGCTTTTTCCTTTCTTTTTTTTTTTTTTTTTCTTCCTCCAAAAGATTCCATCAAAGCCCTGCGTTGATGGCTTAACTTCAAGCATTTGATCTTGAATTCATCAGCCTTTTGATTTTTTGAGCCCTGCAATTAACGTTGACAGGCTTGATCTTTGAGGTGACCCGTTGGTCAAGGGAAGTATAGCTGTAGCCAGACGGAGTTAATTCAAATCAGTTTGTAAACCCTGTTTTAATTCTTCTAAAGAAATGTAGATTATTCACCCTGGAGTGTGTTGGTTGGTAATGGAGTGAGCCCAGGATTTGCTGGTTCACAGGGATTAAGCAGCAGGGTTGTTGAGGAAGGGAAAGGATGGGGCCGGTTCACTCATCTCAGCTCTGTCAGGAGCCCTCAAACCCCACAGCAGTATTTCACTCAGGGCTCAGGAGATCAGAAAGCTCCCAGAGGAAATCATCTTGCAGGAGGAATCTTGAATTAAAGCTTCATGGCCTTGATGGAGACTCGATAACTCGTGTGCTGTCACCAGCTGTCCTGGCCCCAGGGGTGCTGGGGCTTCCCAGGAGCTCTGCCTTGGCCTTTTGGGATCTCAGGATTTGGGTTTTGGAGGAGTCTCTCGAAAGCATGGTGTACACTAGGCTGTGGTCACAAGAAATGCATCCACACCTGCCCTGGGCAGTCTGGAACTTCCCAGGTGTCTGATGTGCTGTTAGATAGGGTTGAACTGTGGGGCTGTGATGATGTAACCCCAGGATGCTTCCCAAACAAACAAACCTCCTCCTCCTCCCTGGTGTTGGCTTTCCTTGGCCACACTTTCATGCCCTTTCCCTTGAGTTGACACTGGCTCCAGCTGACACAGGGAGCCAGCAGGGAGACAATCACCTGGTTTGCTCGTGGGGTTTGATTGTGGTGTTTTCTTTCCCCCTGCCCAGGCATCCCTCCCTCAGCCAGCTCACCCTGGGGTCAGATGACTCCGAGGGTGTGGAGCTGCCCATTCCAGCAGCACATCAGAGATAACCAACAGCAGCATCTCAGCTGGCTCAGCCGTTCCTGTGCTGCTTCCCTGGGTCCCCATCAGCTGGGTTTGCTGCTGGGTTGGGAGCAAGTTGGGCAGAGGTGGGAAACTCTGCACTAATCCCTAATCTGTGTCTTCATTCAGAGAAGACTCTGCAGGATGAGTATTACATTTTTAATTCAAATGCCTTGCACGGGCTGAGACCTGTTTGTTATACTCCAAATCCGTGTTCCAAATATTTGTTAGCAAATTACTTAATTTAGTTTCGCCTCCTGCAAATGCTCGACTGCAGCCAGCCAGCTCAACTCAACTCAGCCCAACTAAACTCAACTCACCTGCAGGCTGAGTAAAACACTGCTGAGACACTCCTAACACCCTTTCATTTTCCTGGCCAGCCTCTGAGCCCAACCTGAAGCTGAGGTCCAGACTAAAGCAGAAGGTGGCTGAGAGGAGGAGCAGCCCCCTCCTGCGCAGGAAGGACGGGCCCGTGGTCACCGCGCTCAAGAAGCGCCCGCTGGACGTCACGGGTACGGCGGGTAAGTGCCAGCTCCTCCCTTCTTCACCCCCTCCTCCTTTCCCCAAATGCACTCCTGTCTCCTTCCTGTGCTTCAGCAGGGCTGGAACCAAGCTGAGGGCACTGGAATTGTCCACCCTGTCCTCAGCTTCCTCAGGAGGGGCAGCTCCCACGTCTGCTCCTTGTGCCCAGGGACACACCTGAGCTGCATCAGTTCGGATGGAAAGTAGGCAAAGGTTCTTGGCCCGGGGGGGTTTTATACATACAGCTGTTTAAAACTTGGTTTTGACTGCTCAACTGACAGTTCCTCGTTGAAAAGTCCTCCCTTTGCAATACCAAAGTTTGCAAGTGAGATCAGAGGAAAGAATGTGATGAGATTACCATAAAGTAAATTCCTAGCACCATCTAGGGATGCCTCTGTGTAAGTACCACCCAGTGACAGCTTTGCCAGGCTTGTCTTGCTCTGAGGGACACGATCATCACTCCATCAAACTCAAAGTGAGCTCCCTTTTGACAGCTGGGTGGGTTTGGGAGACCCTGGGATGCCTCAGCATTTCTCTGTCAGAGCCTCTCTGTTTGCAGAGGGGAAGGAGGATTTCAAGAGATAAAAGCTGTGGAATCATAAATACCCTGAGTTTGGAAGGTACCCACAAGGATAATCCAGTCCTGCACAGGACACCCCAAAAATCCCAGCCTGTGCCTGAGAGCATTATCCAAACACTCTGTGAGTTCTGGCAGCCTTTCAGACCTGAGAATCCAACTTCCTTCACTCACACAATGCTGTATGTCACATGGCTCCTGCTGGCTGACCATTTTTCCCTGCAATGACTTCAGAAATGGCAATGGAAGCTCCCATTTCTCACTGGCATGGACATGGTTCAAGAAGCCAGCCTGGAGCCTGTTAGAAAAGTATTGGAGTTGTTGTGGTGAGAGGGGACTTTTAAACAGAAAATAAGTTTCAAAAACAGCCCCACTTTGGGAAGTAGAAATTATGTTTAATCCCTGAAGAATGCAGGGGGTTCTGGTGGGACACCTTCCTCTTGACCAGGTTGCTCCAACCTGGCCTTGGACACTTCCAGGGCTGGGGCAGCCGTGGCTTCTCTGGGCACCCTGTGCCAGTGCCTTATCACCCTCACAGGGAAGAATTCCTTCCTACAATTCCCTCTAAGCCTGCCCTGTGGCAGGGGGAAGCCATTCCCCCTGTCCTGTCCCTCCAGGCCCTTGTAAAAATTACCTTTTATTCCTCCTGGAGTAATGAGGAGCCTGCTGCAGCCTGAGCCACTGCAGCTGCTGGGAGAGTCTCTGGCTGCGAATGCTTGGGGACGAGGAAAGTTCAAAAAGAAAGATTTGAATGTTATTCACCTTCCCAAATAAAAGGAGGAACACTAGCAGCTGTGCCATACAGCAGGTGAGAGACTTTCTGAGAAAGATCTGATGCAAGGAGGTGTCTTTAGGGTTAGAGGGAAAGAGGGTAGAGAGGCAGTTCCAGAAAAATGAAGTAGAACAGCTCTGACCTCCTCCAGTCTGACCTCTGCAAACCTTCCATTCCTTTTATTATCTTTGAATCATAATTCAAGTTATTAATACACTCTAAGAGAAATCTCCATGGGTAGGAGACTTAAATATGCTGAGTAGGTACTTGGATAAACCATTTGAAAGTGTTTGTTGGTATTTTAAGAGCCCTGGGAAGATTTAGGGGGAAGAAGGGGAGGAGGGCTGCTTTCATCCAAAACAAAACTTTTGTGGGGTTATCTGCCTAAATACCATCACAGAGATGGCTTCTAACGTTAAAAGTTGGTTTTGGATTTATTTTTCAGACTCTGCATGCAACAGTGCTCCTGGCTCTGGTCCCAGCTCTCCGAACAACAGCTCCAACAACATCAGCACGGAGAACGGAATTGCAGGATCGGTCACGAGCATCCAAGCAGAGGTACAGAGCCCTCCTTGCCTCTGGTTTTGAACACCCATCAGCCTGGGGAGAGTTTTAGGACTAAACCACACGGAGGGAAAACCCCAGCTTGTGACTTGGAGCAGACTTTGGGAATTACCTCTCAGCCTGGGCTGACAGGATGCCTTATCTGTTTATTAAATCGGGTTTGAACCAGCTCACAGGCAGCTTGTGGTAACTTGCAGTGGTTTTGTAGCGAGGAAGAGAGTAAAAGTCAAGGGATTCAGCAAGGTCAAATGCAAGTATTTTAATGTTCGGGGAATTCATTCCGGTGTATAGGGTGGATTTATTGTGTGCAGTAGGCTGGCCTAAATATGGCCAAACCATAACTGGATTAAAGGGAATGGGTTTAAACTTTTCCTCCACAACTGGGGATCTGAAAAATTGGTGCCATGTGCTGGTTTATAATCCCATAAACTTTCACCATCACTTGAGGCATCGCTGGGTGCCCTGGGCAGGGTGAGGTGGGGTTGGATTGAGCACAGCAGCTCCTGTGTTCAGGAATGCTGGAGCCAAGCTTTTCCAAAGGGTCTGGGCCATGTGAGCTGGCTCCCACTATAAACTGTGCCTGTAGAAAACCAGTGTGGTTGTCTGATGTTACTGGTGCATTTCTTTTTATCCAGCTTCCCATTAGCTGTTCTCCCCATGAATGGAGTCTGTCTTAACACCAGGGCTCCAAAAACAGGCTGGGGCTTGTTCTCCACAAATATTCCTTTAGAATTGAAAAGGCCTTCTGATGGTGGAAATGTCAGTCCTTATTGCTTTCTAGTTTTGTACAGATTTGCACTTTATTTTTATTTCTAATGTAGTGTAACAGTATTTAATATGGGGAACATGCCTCTTTCTCCACCCTCTGCCCTGCCAAATGATCCAGCACACATTCCAGCCACTCTAGTCCATAGCAAACCTTACAGATTCAGGTAATTAGTGTGAAGATTAAGATGGTGGGAGGTGGAGGCTTCACTTGCCCCAAGAGGACGAGCACTGAGTTTTGGTTTTGCTGATCCAGGAGCTGTCAGTCTTGCCTGTCCTTAGTAAACTGCAAATTCCCAGTTGCTGCTGATGGAAAAACTAATGGATTTGACAGGTTTTTTTGTGACATAAGCAGAGCAGGCAGCTTCCCAAAAGTCCCTGCAGGGGATTGGAAGCAGGTGGTCTTTAAGGCCCCTTCCAGCCCAAACCATTCCATGAAGTTGGAGTCAGCTCCTGCAGGTGAGTGTGAAGCTGGAGCATCCTCCTCATCCATTTGATTTTTCAACTTTAATAGTTAGAGCTGATCATCTGGGACTAGACCACCAACACCTAATCAAATGGACACTGACCACAAGAAGAAGTCTTTCCATCATTACTGCTTGTAATACAGTAATTCTGTGATTTAGGCTGAGGCACGAGCAACACAAACAAATTTGAAGAAAAACCCTGTCCTGCCCAAGCCTTTCCCTTTCCCAAAGAAAAATAACTCTGCCTTTTATTTCAGCATTTATATCATGTGATCCCAGCTGACCTACTGGCCTGTATTTGGGAAAAAAATAAGTGGGGCTTGATGTCTTTAAAATCTTCTTCTTCACTAGGAGTTGTATGACCTGGGAGCTGAAGTGTTGGAGATTCCTTTGATACCAGTTAAGGACCAGGATTTCCCATGTTCCCACCATTAAATGTTTGGAAATATTTGAGTGTTTCTGAAAAGATAATGTTGTGTTTCGTTCTTAGCTTCATGTTTTATTTTAAATGAGAAGTATGTCTCACTGCTTCTTAGTCGGCTGCATCAGCCCTTGAACCAAGGAGGATGGTGCCCAAATTCATTATTTGAGTGCCTGCAGTGGGGAGAAACTGCAGTCCTGCCTCCTTTAAAGCAGACACTTTCTGTTTTGAAATAGTGTTTTTGAAGGTTTTTCCCTGCCTGAAAAGCACACAGCATTCACTGCCATTGCAGTTGGTGCAAGCCTGTAAAAACTGCTGGAGTACAGCTGCAAATTGTGCATTCAGAAAGGGCTGTGTGCAATTCAGGCCTGTTTGTGCACAGCCCAGAGATGGGAGCTGTGTGTTTAAAGTGATGATAATGCTGCCAAATCCCATATGCTGAGAGCATCAAGCCTCTATGTTCTTCTCTCCTCTGTTTTCTGTATCAAATCCCCAGGAGAGGCTTTTGAGGCACAACTCCAGAGTATTGATTGTTCAAAGGGAAAATGGATGTAGTTTTGTTTCATTTATGATATCAGTAAAATATTTCATTCCTCTGCTGACAATAAGTATCTTATTTTCAATGGCACACTGACATCATGTAATTTAAATTAAAGCAAAATTGCCAGGAGTGCTAAAAAATCGCTTGGAAGGAGAAGTGTGTGGGTACAAATAATCACATGGAGAGTCACTTTAGATTAGAGAGAAAAATGAAGTTTTTTTCAATGAGTCTGTTAAAAAAAGGCTGCCCAGAGAGGCTGTGGCTGCCTCATCCCTGGAGGTGTCCATGGTCAGGCTGGATTTTGGGTTTGGAACATCCTGGGATAGTGGAAGGTGTCCTTGCCCATGGCAGGGGGTGGAACAACCTGGCCTTGAACAATTCCAGGGATGGGACAGCCACGACTTAGGTACAGATTGCCCCATTACAGAATATTGAGTTAAACAAAATCGCCTTTTTCACAGCAGCACCTGAGTTTAACAGACTTCTGCAGAAGTTTTCTTGAAGTCTAAATTCTATTTACGTTGGAAAATCACCTGCAGAGACCTCAGGGTGATCAGAGCACTAACAGGAAAATCAGGCACTTTATTGCAATTTTTATAATGGGTTTTCCAGGGCGTATTTCAAATCAGTCTTGTTTAGAAATTAAAGGTATTTTTGCTAAAGTGTTCTTGCTTCAAATGCCTGTAAGGTAACTGAGCAAATCTTGCATTTCATCCTGAAAATCAGGAAATAGCTCCATAAATGCAACCTTGAGGCTTTGGGACCGGATTTTGAAGTCTGATTTATGCTAACACACGCTAGTAAATAACATAAATTGTCTGTTATTTGCTAAAGAGAAAAACACCAATTGTGAGGCTTTTTTTTTTTTTTTAAAGATAGTCTGTTTTTCCTTTAAAAAGGCAAATGCTTGAGAAGGATAACCAAGGGAACAGCACATAACTGTTCCAGGGGAGGCTTAGGTTGGATGTCAGGGGAAGATTCTTCCCCCAGAGGGTGCTGGGCTCTGCCCAGGCTCCCCAGGGAATGCTGCCAGGGACACTCAGGGTGGGATTGTTGGGGTATCTGTGCAGCTCTGGAGACTCTGTGTCTCCTCTGTGTCCCCTCCTGCTGCCTTGCCCTGGTGAGTGCCAGGCTGTGGGGATGAGCTCTCACCTGTGGTCGCTCTCCTTTCCAGACCAGCCTGGCTCACCGGCTCGTGAACCGCGAGGGCTCCGTGACGCAGCTCCCGCTCTACACCTCACCCTCCCTGCCCAACATCACCCTAGGACTGCCTGCCACCGGCCCTTCCAGCGTAAGTGGGGTTGGGATCAGCCTCTGGGATGGCAGTGGGGTTGGGATCAGCCTCTGGGATGTCTCCTAACCCCCCCGTGCCGTGGTGCGTTGGCAGGCGGGACAAGCGCAGCAGGACGCGGAGAGGCTCGCAATCCCAGCCTTGCAGCAGCGGATCTCCTTATTCCCTGGCACTCACCTCACTCCCTACCTGAGCACTACAACGTTGGAGAGGGATGGGGGAACTGCACACAACCCTCTCCTGCAGCACATGGTCCTGCTGGAACAGCCAACTGCACAGACGCCCCTGGTCACAGGTGAGCGCTCCCGGGGCAGCGCTTGGGCGCCTGGAAAAGAGAGGAAAGCAGCAGGGATCTGTTGGGTTGTTTTCAAGGCAGCCTCTAGGTCCTGCATCACCTCTGCACCCCGCAGGTGGAACGTAAAACCTTTGTTGATTCATTGATTAGTGGTGGCTTTTCCAAGACTGGATCTCCCACCTCATTTTGGTGAGATGAGAATAAGGAATAAATGCTGTTATTCCATCAGGATAGCAGGAGTTGGTTGGTAAAAGCTGAAAGCTCTATTTTTTAGGAGTTCTGACCAGTTCAGATCAAAGCGAGGGCAAAAACATTGCATCTTAATGATTCCTGCTTTCCGTGGACGGTTTCTATTCCATGAAAGTATGAAAGGCACGCACTTAGAAAATCACAGGTTAAAACACTTCCTTTCCATCATTAATATAAATAGCAAAACCGTGGCAAAATCAGCTGCCTCCCAACAGATTGTATTTATTTGTGTGCATTCCCTTTCCAGGATGTTAATTGCCGTGAGTCACTCCCGCTGCTGGGTTTTCAGAATGAACTACCTGTGGGAAGGCCTGTGGCTATAAATAGGCTGGATTCAAAGCAATAATTCCCACTGGGATGCGTCCCTGGTTTCCTGTGTGTGGTGCTGGGACAAAAAGATGTTCTGCCTCAGTTGCTGACGTGTTGGTTTTCCTTCCCTTCCTTCCATTTCTAATGGAAGTTCTTGGGAGGCGTCTTGGGCATTGCAGCTCGTGGCTGGTTCTACGTCCAAACCCCGGGAATATCCACGGGGTTGGGATAAGCTTGGGAGCACGTAGATGTGGGGAGGCTGATGCAGAGAAGTGTGGCGTTTGCTTCCTGCTGTTCCCAGCATACTGCTTTTGCTTCCAAGCAGAGTCCTTCTATTCCACTGAGCGAGTACAACGTGTACCAACCCAGCAGTCAGGAGAAAGCAGTCAGGACACAGAAACAAGGAGAAACATTCCAGGGGCGGCAGCTGAGAGGCAGCGAGCTCACACGTGGGTCCCCAAAGCCTTGAGTGCACCGGCTGCCAAGCTGCAGCTAGTATTTTGGAAACTCCTTGGAAACAAAGTGTGGAGTTTATGAGGATTCTGCTGGAGGGCCTCGAGCTCTGGACATAGTCCCCTGACAGGTGCAGAGTTCTCCAGCCATGATGGCTCTCTCTGTGCTGGGAGGTTGGCATTGCCAGTTTGGGAAGCTAGACTAGAATTCCTTACCTGTGCCATTCCTTTTGGGAATGGTTACTCAGGGTAGTATCCTGCATGTCCTGATGTTCCTTATGCCTGATGGAACATACTCAGGGCTTGGAGCAACCTGGGACAGTGGAAGGTGTCCCTGCCCATGGCAGGGAGTGGAATGAGATGTTTTAAGGTCCCTCCCAAACCCAACTGTTCCAGGACTCTTGTGAACGTGGTGTCTCCTGGAAAGCTTTCCCAGGAGCGCCATGGCTGTTGCCTTGGAGGAAGGTAGTCTTCCAAAATATCCTGTGCAAGCTCTGCTGCCTGATTTGAAATTTTGGGAGGAGGAGCTGTGCTGTCAGGGAAGAGGAACTCATCTTTCCCAATTATCTGTGTATTCATACACAGACCCGTGTGTGTACACACCGACATCTGTAGAGACATGCATTTATAAAATCAAATACCCTTTCACATCATCCCTTTCAGAAAAAGCAGAGAGTGGGAGAAACTCTGTAAGTCTACTGAGAAAAGAGGCTTTCACATGAGTCAGCTCCTTCCATGTAGGGCAGTTCTGTGAATTGCTGGGAAAGGAGGTCACATCCTGGGACACAAACGCCAAGGTGTTTGCAATCCTCAGCATCCAGCTGCCTGCAGACTTCTGGGCAGCTTCTCCCTCTCCTAAACCAAAGCTTGAGAAGAGCAGAGGGCTTCTTGCCCAAAAGTGACTACAGCCCTAGCCCAGCTTGAGTTGAACGTGGGATCAGTCCCTAAACCAAGGCGAGCTGTGAGGTTTAAACCTCCCCAGACCGCTGTGGTCTCTTGTAGCGACAGAAGGGTGGGTAAGGTGTTGCTGGTGTGAAAAAATAAGATGTTTCCAGAGGGTCTCGTGAGTCACCAAGCAGGCACAGAACTCAAACCAAGCAAAGCATTGCTCTGTGCAGTCGTGATTAATTGATGTGCTCTCTCTCAAGGCAGCTCCAGCGAGGTGGCTGGGTTTGACATGGTATCACTGTCACCGTCAGCATTACTCAACAGCCGTTTTCTCCCTTCCTTTCTTCTTCCTTTTGTTTCTCCTCTGCTGTTTTTTCCTCCATATTATCTTCAGACTGGTATCTTTCAGGACTGCCCCTGCATGCACAGCCCCTGGTGGGTGGAGAGAGGGTCTCCCCTTCGATCCACAAGCTGCGGCAGCACCGCCCGCTCGGGCGCACCCAGTCTGCTCCCCTGCCCCAGAACGCCCAGGCCCTCCAGCAGCTGGTGATCCAGCAGCAGCACCAGCAGTTCCTGGAGAAACACAAACAGCAATTCCAGCAGCAGCAGCTGCACATCAACAAGGTAGGCACGAAGCTTTCAATGCCTTTTTTCCTCCACAGCAGCTTCAAGCATGTGATTTCGGGGTCTCCAGTGCAGGTGTGTTTGTAGGCTCTACCTCCAACGTCCCTGGGCCTCTCTCAGGCATGACAACACCAGGACATATTGGTGAAGGAAGTAATTCAGATTTACTGAAACGTTTGCTGAAAGGCTGAGAGACTTAGAGGTGGTCACTTGGAGAAGAGAAAGCTCCAGAGAGACCTCAGAGCCCCTTCCAGGGCCTAAAGGGGCTCCAGGAGAGCTGGTGAGGGACTTGGGACAGAGCTCTGGAGGGACAGGACACAGGGAATGGCTTCCCACTGCCAGAGGGCAGGGATAGATGAGATACTGGGAAGGCAATTGTTCCCTGGGAGGGTGGGCAGGCCCTGGCACAGGGTGCCCAGAGCAGCTGTGGCTGCCCCTGGATCCCTGGCAGTGCCCAAGGCCAGGTTGGACACTGGGGCTGGGAGCAGCCTGGGACAGTGGGAGGTGTCCCTGCCCATGGCAGGGGGGGGCACTGGATCATCTCTAAGATCCTTCCCACCCAAACCATTCTGGGATTGGTACTGTTTTGAGGCTTTGAACACTCCTCCCAAGGAGTTCCAGTGGAGGCTCTCCTTAGGACAGCAGTGATTCCAGCAGCAGCTCTGGGGCTCAGGATGAGCCCGTGGCAGGCGGCCGTTCAGATCGCTGCTGTTTAATTACAGCAGAGGTTCCTCCAAGTGTTTCCACCGTTCCAGTCCTGTGAGAAAACACAACTACCGAGGGCTGGATCAAGGGGTGAAAGAAGCCACAAGCCCTCCCCACACACACACCACCTCCAAACCCTCGTTAATGGGCCGGGGCTGAGGCAGGATGATTACACAAGTCGCTGACGTCAATGCTGTGCTCCTGGAGCGCTGCCACCACGGGTGCCAGCCCTGGCCCTGGCTCAGCCCTGCACACGGGCCCTGGGGAGCTGCTGCTCCGCAGGGGTCCCATTTCCCCTCCCTCCAAACACTCCTCGGGCCCAGGGCCATGGGGTGTGGGGCAGCGAGTTGGGGTTCTTTGTTCAGGGAAGTGTCAGCTGGAGGGATTTTTTGCGTGAAGGTTTTTAAAGCTTTTCCAAAGCTTTGGCTGTGACGTATCCGCTGAGCTCATTCAGACTTTATCCCGGACCTCCCAGGAGCTGGAGAGCTCACTGGAGCACTCTGAATTCCAGCTTTGTCCATCACTCTCTGCAGCAAAATCAGTCAGAGAGGGTTTAATTAAACTGATTTCCCTGTGTTTGATTTATAGGAGTCACGAGTTAAAATCACTTTGGTGCTAGCGCTGCGTGCGTGTGGCGGATTTATCCCGTGGGATAGCATCCAAGTGCTGACATGGGAAAAGACTTTTCCCAGATGTGGGGATATTTTAGGACCCTTGTGTGTGTGTAGGAGAGTTAAAGGCAGGACTAAAAATAAAATAAAATATAATTTAATTATTAACAGGACCAATAGCACTGCCTGTTAATTTTTTTTTTATTATTTGTGGATTTCCCATAAATAATACTCCTGAAGTATTTTATAGATTTATATACTCATAAATCAGGCTTTTCTTAATTCCATGTGATTTTTCCAAACTTTGAGATTTTGGCCCTGAACGTTTCCCTGCTAGGTGTCTGCAGCAGATGAAATTTTTGAGGGGACTGCAGCCAAACAAGTCTTGCTGTTTCCAGGAAGGCAACTAAGGAAAAATGTGTAGTTTTACATAAAAATAATAAGAATAATCATCGGAGTAGCTGTGGTTGCCCCTGGATCCCTGCAAGTGTCCAAGGTCGGGTTGGATGGAGCTTGGAGCACCCTAGGATAGTGGAAGGTGTCCCTGCCCCTGGCAGGGGTGCAATGGGATGAGCTTTAAGAACCCTTCTAACCCAAACCATTCTGTGATTCTCATTGAGCTGATATTCCACCATCAGCCTGTGCTTCTATTTCCCACTTGTTTTGCATGTTTAGTGTTCAAAAGGGAAATGCCAGGAGAGGTTTAGATTGGAAAAGATCAGAAAAAACTTCAGCACTGAAAGTGGGGGTCAGGCACTGCCTCAGGCTGCCCAGGCAGTGGGGGAGTCACCATCCCTGGAAGTGTTCAGACAGCCTGTGGGTGTGACACCTGGGGCAGGGTTTGGCACTGCTGGGGGAACAGTTGGACTTTATGGTCTGAGAGGGCTTTTCCAACCTTAGGGATTCTGTGATTTGTAGTATCAGAAGTTTTTTGCTCCAAGCCCCATCCAGCCTTGCCAGGTGGGTGGTTCCCTCTCCTCCAGGCACAGAAGCTACATAGTCTCCTGCTCCTTCCAGTTGTAGGACTGAGGTTGCCTCAGACAGCTGTTTTTCCCCTGCTGTCCCTGCTGTACTTAAGGGGAAAAAAAAACAACAACAAAAGAACCAGATCAAGAGATTTCTGTAGGCTTTGGCTGCTGCAGAAGGCTCTGCCAGCTCCCTGCATGGCTGGTGCCCAAGTCAGCCTCTCCCCATCATCCCTCAGCCTCTCTTGTTTCTCCTTAGTCTATAAAAGTTAAAAATCAGAACCCCAAGGGAACATGGGAAGAGCCACATCGAGTCAAATGAGTTCAGCCTTTATCATCCTTCTTTTTTTCTGTTTTTTCCTCATTTTCATCAAAGCTGTGTCTCCAGCTGTCCAGAGTTGCTCTGTTTCTCCCTTGAGTTTATCCTTCACCTCCAGAGGGAGGAAGGAGGGGTTGTTGTGCTGGCTTCTGCACATCATGGCATGGTCAGGGCTGAGCTGACATCCTCCTTTGCTACCTGGCTTCTCTCTTCCTCTGGCCTTCCTCCTGTGTCACTCCTCCCATGGGTCTGGGGTCCCACCCAGCCCAAACCACTCTGGGATTCCGTGGTTTTCCTGCTGGGGGCTGACTCCTCATTGATCTCTGATGTGTAAAGAGATGTCTCTAACCTGTTGTAAGGACCTTCAAGATCTTTTGTCTCCCAGGAACTTGCCACTGTGGAGAAAAATGTCCTGGAAAAGATGGTATGGACTGATGGGCAAGGTGATGCTCAGAGGTTGGATTTGATGATCTTGGAGGTCTTTTCCAACCTTAATGATTCTTTGATTCTATTTATCACATCTGCCAGACAAATCCAACGCCAGCTGAAATGTCATTAGCAAAAAAATGCAGCTTTTTTCCCCCTCATGAAACATTTGACAAAAAAAAAATGATGAACCTTTTGGTTTTCCCTGCATTTATGACCTGTCTTCACTATGTGGGATTTTTTTTTTGTTGTTTGTTTGTTTGTGGGGTTTTTATGGCTGTTTTTGTTTGTTTGTTTTGGGTGGGACTTTTTTGTTTTTTTGGTTTTTTTTGATGGGGAGTTTTTTTTTTTTTTTTCATTTCTATTCTTTGTATTTCAAAGCTGTGGAGGAGAAACCTTGCCAGCTCCATGGAGCCTTTTAAAAATGCTTGTGACTAGAGAGCTGTAATTTATTCCGGAGCGAAGTCGTTATCTGCCTGAGGCTGGAGAGGCAGTGCCTGGCAAACCAGAGGTTTATGGTGGCAGTTTTGTGACAGCCAGAGGCCACTGGGTATGAAAACAGAGGAGTAACCTCGTGGCAGAGGAAGCCAGAGAGCTAATTAAGGGATGGAGGGGGTTATTTATGGTGCTTTGTGCTTACTGTTTCAGATATATTTACAAGCATTCTCAGTGCTGCCTTTACAGCCACTTTTATTCCCTCCAAGTTTTAAATTGCACAAGGCACGTGCTCGTAAAAAATGCACAAATGGAAGATTTTTTAGGGAGTTTGGATGGGCCTGGGATGCAGATAGTGGATGTATTTTGTGGGATGTGTTGGTCCTCTCTGCAAAATCTTCCTGTAAGAGCAGGGTTGCAGCAGCTGGAACTGGTGACAGACCAGGAGATTCCCTTTGCAGACAGAATGTCTGAAATGTCCTTGCCATCGACCACTTGGTCTTCTCAACCTTCACCATGGTTGTCATTTAATTCTTACATTTTTAAGGAGTAGGAATAATTTAAAACTTCCAGGGAATTACACTGCCTCTCCTTCCCATTAGGTATGACAATGGCACTGTATTTTTCCCAGCAATTACCTCGTGCAGTTCAGAAGTTCAAAAGGCATTAAGTTCAAAAGCTTGAGACCTTTGATCCAAGCAGGGGAAAAAAAAACCCCAAAAAACAACAAATCAACCAAAAAAAAAAAAGAAAAAACAAGCAGCAGATGGTTTATGATGATTTAATTATCTTTAAAACAGATAATATTCATCAAGCCTAAGAGGGCTTAAAGAAAATTGGTGGAAGAATTTTTAGATAATTTGGTTTGGTTATTCAGTGTGTGTTATAAGGAATGAAACTGGGGAGGGGGGGGCAGGGGGAACCTCACAAAAATCCTTGAGGGGTTTTGGTCCCTGAATCTTTGCAGGGACCTTGAGATTGCTAAAGGATCTCACAAGGATGGACGCTCCAGAACCGGAGTGAACAACCTGTTCAAGTGTTTGACCACCCTCACAGGAAAAAAAAAAAAAAAAAGTTTTATTGTTTTCAGAAGGAATTTTATGGTTTTTGATTTGTGCCCCTGGCCTCTTGTCCCATCACCTGTGAGTGCAACCCATGAGAGTCCCATGGACTTAAGGATATCCAGGTCTTTCAAGTGTTGCCTAAACCTGGTAATTTCTGCCCTAAGGGAAGTTTTCCTTGTTCCAGGCTCTTCCCTGGTGTCAGAGTCATGGGATTCCTGAAGGATTGTCTTAAATAAGGCATTAATTCTATCTCATGTGCCACCAGGTAAAAAAGTTCATTCAGCAGTGGCACCAGGATCTCCTTAGCCTTCCTCTTTTCTTTCTTCATGTCCCTTGCCAGATTCAACTCCCTTCCTGCCCCTCTGCCCTGCTTAGGTTATATGGCAGAGCTTTCCTTCCTGCTTTTTGGGGGGGAAAAAAGGCTAATTCCAGCTTGGAGCCACTGTTCTTCAAAGAGCAAGTTCCTGACAAATAGTCCCTCCTCCTGCATGTGTTCAATAACCATGTTTTGATTTAGCTTTATTAGATTTAAAATCAATATTGCTTTCCATACCAATGACCTAATCCTCATTAAACCTTGCCCTGACAACTTTCAAAGTGCAGCAGTTTCTTTATAAGCCTGTGAAACGGGGACAGCCTGAGCTCTTTGAAAGGGAGGAAATGGATTGGTTTTCCTACTCTGGAGTTAAAAACAGGTCACATTTGGGTTGGTTGCTTTTTTTTTAATCCCAAATAAAAATCATGAGCAGTCTGAGACAGAGAACTGTGAATTTTATCCTGCCAAAGAACTAACAAAAAGTCTGAGTGAATTACAGTGAAAATTAAATTGTTCCTTTTGGTTCAGGAGCTGCTTTCTGAGATGTTTACTGTGTCTGGTTAGGAAGGTCAGGTCGGAACAGCGCTGCTCTTGAGGTTTGCTCTCAGCTGCATGTCCTGAGCTTCCTCTTACCCAGCTCCATAAGAGTGCACATTCTCAAGCAGTCATTATTCCAGCCTCCCAGATGAAATTCAGGGAGCGATTCGAGGTGATGTTGAGCAAACAGGCAGCAAAAACCCTGTTGGAGGCTTTGTGTCCCCAGTACTCTTTCAGAATTTAATTGCCAGACATCTCGATGGGTTTGTGAACGGAGCAGCATCTGGAGGCGTGCAGGAACAAGAGGCTCTTATCCATTCAGAGGGGAAGATGAAGTGGGAAACAAGGGGGTGTCATTACTGGGGACACGGGACTTTGGAGCCCTTAATGCCAAGGTTGCCCCGACCTTCCCCGGAGATTGTGAGCCAGAATAACTCAGAACTGCAAAGGCTAATTCCACCGGAGAGCAGAGGCAGCTTTCCCCTCGGCGAGGAAATGGATTCATTGCCGGGTTCACTGACGGCTCGGGGGGGTTCTTTCAGATCATCTCCAAACCCACGGAGCCGGCGAGGCAGCACGAGAGCCACCCCGAGGAGACGGAGGAGGAGCTGCGGGAGCACCAGGCGCTGCTGGAGGAGCCCTACGGCGAGCGGGCCGCCGGCCAGAAGGAGCCCCCGGCGCTGGCCAGCGTGGTGCAGGTCAAGCAGGAGCCCATCGAGAGCGACGAGGAGGAGGCGGAGCCGCAGCAGGAGCTGGAGTCCGGGCAGAGGCAGGCGGAGCAGGAGCTGCTCTTCCGCCAGGTCTGGCGCTGGGCTTGTTGGAAAACGTGGGTTGGGGCTTGGAAGTCACCCGGTGATGCTCCCAGGGGAGGCAGCTCCCGAGGGTTGGCTGGTCACAGGAACCCGGTGTAAAATCGGGTGATTCCTTCCCTGGAGTCTGACAAAGCCCGGGGAGGAGAGTCTGGATCACCTGCACAAAACACTGTGTTTACTGAGACACTTCCGTGGCTGTTTCTTTGGGAAGATAAAGTGTATCCCAACCAGCAGCAGGACGCTGTGTTTTGGTTCAATGGTTTAAAAGCAATTTCTCCAGAGAAAGACTGCATGTAAGGGAACAGGGGGCAAGTGGACAGTGTTCCTGCTTCAGAATTAGAGATCCTGGAGCCTCCAGCCTGGCTCACTTTTGAGGGAAAGCACCTGAGGCTTGTGGATTGCAGGTGATAAATCCAGTAACAAGGGAGCACAGTGTAATGGAGCTGATCCATGTCCTCCAGGAATGTCGCTGGGATGTGGCTCAGGAGCTGCATTTGCCCAAGAAAGCTGTGGCCACATCATCCCTGGGAGTGTCTGAGGCCAGGTTGGACGGGGCTTGGAGCAACCTGGCACAGGGGAAGGCTGTGTGCCTGCCTGTGGCAGGGATGAGCTTTAAGGCCCAAACCATCCTGGGAGTCTCTAATTCTGTGTTGCTGATGATGGACCATTATCAGTGATACCATTCCTCTGAAAGTGAAGCCTGTCCACCTTAATCCTGAATCCGCAGTCACACCTCAGGAGTGTTTAAAACAGTATCTCCTTTGCAACTGTTTTGCCTCAAAGCCAGAGGGAGTAAATAGAGGGAATGAGATGGACCAGGCATCCCTTCTGACCAGGAGCCTGTCCAGCTGATGGTGTGGCTGCACAGAGAACCAGCTCAGTTAAGAGCTTCCTCTCCAGCCTGGGATCCAGTTGAGTGGGACTCGTTCCATGGCCTGGACTGCTTCACTGTTAAATGCCCCAGTGCAGCAGGGTGGGAGCCCAGGGGGAGGAAGATGAGGGAGTTGTGAGGGAGGATGGAGCTGCCTCTGCCAGCAACCCTGTCAGTGTGCACCAGGCTCAGGGCTAGGGCTCCCCGTGCCGTGCCTGCCTGACTTGGCCCTAGAAACATCTTATCTTCCTTTGCTGCGTGCAAGGGAAAGGAGTCCAAGCCTGAGAGCCTTCAAAAACCCTTTTGGGAAGGCCCTTTCAGCAACTGCCTGCTTCTCTTCCCCACAGCAAGCCCTGCTCCTGGAGCAGCAGCGGATCCACCAGCTGAGGAACTACCAGGCGTCGCTGGAGGCGGCTGGCATGCCCGTGTCCTTCGGGGGACACCGGCCCCTGTCCCGGGCACAGTCCTCCCCTGCCTCAGCCACCTTCCCCATGTCTGTGCAGGAGCCACCCACTAAGCCAAGGTTCACAACAGGTGAGCTTTTGGGGGGCTGGGGGCTGCAGGGGGGCTGTGGTGACTGGGCTGTTTCACGTTCAGCTGTTCTGCGAGGGCGTGGAAGAGGGAGAATGGCTTTAGGCTGTGGGAGTAGGGTTGGATGGGATATTGGAAGGAAATCCTTCCCTGTGAGGGTGATAGGGTTGTCCAGAGCAGCTGTGGCAGCCCCATCCCTGGAAGTGTCCGAGGCCAGATTGGACAGGGCTTGGAGCACCCTGGGATGGTGAAAGGTGTCTCTGCCCTGCCCATGAGATGAGCTTTAAGGTCTTTTCCAACCCAAACCATTCCGTGATGATGGTTCTATGATTTCTTCCCCGTCCCTGCAAATCCATAAGCGTGGGCTCTGCATCTCATCCCCATTTGGGTACTCCATAATATCCTGCCTTCCTCAAGGAGCAGACTGAGTCACCCCTGTTGTCCTGCTTGTCCTTTCCCCAGAGCAAAATACCCTGCACACACCAGCAGGAGCAGCACAGCCCTGGAGCTGAGTGCCCCCAGGCAGACAGAGCGAGTCCCAGGCTGTGACAGAGCTGATTTAGAGGCAAGGCAGGGAGAGCCAGTGCTGCTGAAGGACAGAGTGCCAAATGCAATGCTGGCTCTGTTTCCTCCACCTTCTCCAGTCCCTCCATAATCACATGCCATCAGTTCTGCACTCCGGGCTCCCTGCCAGCCTCCCCTGCTCCTGTCACAGGAGTCTGTGCCTGCAGGATAGGAGAAACGAGGTGAGCTGGTGATTTCAACTCGTCTGGAGGAGACCAAAGAGTGTTTGCTTACCTGTGAAGGAAAATGATGGGTGCAATCCTGCATTTGTCAGGTGGAAAGCACAAGTGTAAAATAGGTGTTTATCCCCATCCTGGAAGTGTTCACAGCCAGGATGGAGCAGCCCGGGATAGTGGAAGGTGTCCCTGCCTATGGCAGGGGTGGAACAGGATGGGCTTTAAGGTCCCTCCCAGCCCAAACCATCCTGGGATTCCGTGATCTCCCCACCAAGACTGAAAGCAAAAAACTTAATTGTTCTTCCTGTATCCTGACAGCCAACTTTTCTCCTCCAAAATCCTTCCTGCCTCTTTCTTCAGTGTCCTTAGCAACAGCTGAAAGTTGATTTTCCATGCAACTCCTCAAGCCCTGTGCTGGGTGATGAGGATTGATTTCAAAGTCCGCCCTCTTCCCCAAATGTCAGGCTCTTACTTTGTGAATGAACAGTTTGCAACGTGATGTGTTCCCTGGGAAAAGGAAAAGGGAAGGGGGGAGAAAAATCCACAACGCCCAAATAAGAGCGACTCATGATGTTATTTCCCTTTCACTTCTGCTTTTATTCCATTTTTAACCCACACTTCTTGCATCACTCAACTCAGTGCTGTGAATCGGGTTTATTTTCAGGCCCTGGTGGTGTAGTAATAGTGGCATGTTTGGTGTGACTTTGTTCCTCATTCCTGGCTGCAGGCAGGGTGGAAGCGTGTGCTGTCAGCTCTGGCAAAACCCAGGAAATGGCTCAAATTTTGCAAATCAGCCCTTTAAAGTCCCTGTTTGTTGTTAATGTTGAACCCCAGAATTTCAGCAGATCTGCATTTCTAGCACAGTGGGTTCAGGCCAGATGAAAAGCTTTTGGTTTTTGCCAAGGGTGCAAGGAAAAGCCCCCTGGCTCAGGGTCAGAACAGATGAAACTTGAGCTTCTAATACACTTAACCCCAAAACTTGGGGCTTTAAAAACAAGGAAGCCTGGCCTTGCTTGAAGGGATTATTCATTCCTTCTCTTTCTTCTCTCCTCCTCCTCCTCTTCCAGTATTGAAGCTGCCCAATCAACCACATGCAAGATTCTGAACATACAATAAATAACATTTCCTACCAGAGGATCTGTATTTGACTCAGACCTGTGCCTCTGAATTTCACTCAAAATGGCAGGCAGCAGTAAGAGTGCAGATTTCAGAGCTGTGCTGCTTGGAAAAGATGCTGTTCCAGTATCAGGATTTATTTTCCTCTGAGGCAGGGTTTGAAAAACGAAAAAAAGTGGCTTAAAATAAGAGGTGGAGTATCACACTGCTTTTATCCAGCACTGCACAGAGTGATGAGGCGCAGAATGCTTCAGGTAGCTAACCCATAAAATACCATTTTCACAGCATTTATCCAGTGTAAGATTCCAAGGGCTTGACTTTTCTTTTCCCTCCCATCTCTGCATTTATGCTGGGTGAATGGAGAAGGCAAAACACAATCAAATCTGGCATTCAGTGGCACTAATTAAGGTGCAAAGCATAAAAGTAAGACCTCTGTACTAGTCCTAAAACTAGTCCTAGGTCTGCTTTAATTAACCTGGACTGTCTGCATAGGAGAAGCAGGGGAAAAAAAGCCCACTGCCATGGGCATGGAAGCAGGAGAAAGGGGGAGGGAAAGGCATTTCAGCTGCTGAGCATGTGTGTGAGTTGAATTGCCTCATGTTTGGTTGGAGTTGTCCACGGTGGCGTGTCGGAGATTGTGTTTCTGGAGGTGGATGCTGAAGCTTAATCACCAGGATTGAGCTATTCTTTGGAAGGCAGGAAATTAAAGTCTTGGGCGTTTTTCAAAATGCAAGCAGTGCTGAAGTGCATCAGGCTCCTTTTTCTCAAGGGAAATCTATCTGGCTGATAAGTGGCTGCTTTGGAGGCTGATCCTAAGGCAGAGGAATGAGGATTGGAATTGGTGTGATGTTCTGGTGAGAGGGCTGCAAGAAGCAAACCTCTTTGAATGGCCCTAATTAAGTCACCCGTGAGCACTCTGGATGTGAACGTGGTCCTTGTCCGACAGACAAAGAAAATTGTTCCTCCCTTTCATGTTTGTGGTATTATACAGAAATGATACAGAAAGCTGATGCTCTCCCTGGAGTGAGTTAGCTCCAGACAGCTGGAAGTTCTGGGGTTGATATTTTGTGTGTTTTATTTTCCTGTCTCTCTCGGTGACCAACACCTGAGACTTCAAAGGTCCAGGGGAAAGAGCCACATACTGCAGCTCTCAAACATGATGTCCATTACTCCACATCAAAGTGAAAGCCGTGCCCTTCCTGGATCCTTCCAGCAGTCAGTTTGATGTCCTGAAGCATGACATTTAATTTTCCTTCCTCCCAGAAAGCCGGTCCTTGAACTTGCCCTCTCGAGCTCAAGCAGCCCCGTGACTTTAATGAATACTCATGCCTGCTCTGTTCTACACACTTGAATAAGGATCCTCAGGTTAGGCCATTAATTTGCATAGCTCCAATTATCCAGTCTCTGATCTCCTGCAGAAATGGGTCCACAAATTATTCTGATGTTCTGCATTAAAGGGTTTTTCCTTTCTGATGAAGGCATTTATTCTCTCCTGTGCGGAGCAATATAATTATCTGAACCTCAGATCATATGTTTGTTCTGCCAAGAAAAGCCAGTTGGTTTTGCTTTAGTGCTGACCTTTAAAAATGATTGTTCTTATGTCTGAAAAGAGTCTTGCTTCCAGCACCACTTCAATTAACTTGTAACAGCCAGTGTAGTTTTGTATTTTGAGCTTAAATTGCCGAGCTTCCCTTTGTGTGTGTGTGTGAGTGTGTGTGCGTGCATCTGAGTGTCCCCAGCCACAGGAAGGAACTGGGAACAGCTCCCTTTTCCACTGGGCTGGCTTCTAGGAAAGAGAAATGATGTGTGACTGCAGCACAGAATTTCACTGAGACACTGCTGTTACCAGTGAACCCTTGGGAAAGGAGAAACCATTGATGAACCAAGTGCTGTAAACGCCAGGTTCGGGGTGGGATAGATTCCTTGAGTGGTTTGGGTTGGAAGGGACCTTGAAGATGATCCAGTTCCATGGGCAGGGACACCTCACAGTATCCCAAGCTGCTCCAAGCTCTGTCCTGTCCTGACCTTGGACACTTCCAGGGATGGGACAGCCTGCGCCTCACCACCCTCACAGGGAAGAATTTCTCCCATAAATCCAATCTGAATTTCATTTAAGACCTTGCACTGAGTTCAGTTAAACTCAGACTGGGGTGAAAACTTGTCCTCAGGTGAATTCCGAGCTCGTCTTGGCCCAGCAAGAATCAAACCCAGGAGACCTGGAGAGAGCTTTGCAGCACAGCCTCCTCCAGGTGAACTTCAGCCGACCCCAGGGCAGCCAGTTCCCAGGGCTCTGTTCTCCCCCTGGAACCCAGCCTGCTTTGGCTTTTGGGGGGTGATTCTCCCCCCACCCTGCACTCACCTACAGCAGAGCGAGGAGCTGCCAGACGCCTCCCCTGAGGCTGCCGAGCTGCCGGTGCCAGGCCCGGAGCAGGCGGCCAAGATTCCCGGTGGCAGGAGGTGCCCACACCCAGGCAGGAGGTGGGGCTGCAGCTGCCGCCGGCCTGGGAGCGTGCAGGGGCACAGCCTCGGCTCCAGCTGCCCTCGGGCTTCCCTGAAAGGCCCTTGGAGCTCCCGGGCTGTGCTGGAGGGGAGAGCACTGACCCAGCTCCCAGGCTCTGCTGGAGGGGAGAGCACTGACCCAGCTGTGCCTGCCTGGTGCTCGCCCGGAATTTCCCTGCGGTGCTCTCAGCTGGGGGGCACAGCCCTGCACCTGGGAGCTGGAGCCACCTCCTGCCACTGCTGCCTTCAGAGGCTTTAGATTCTCATCGGGACCTTTGCATTCCATGAAAATCATGGAAAACCTTATGGTGCAAGGGACCTGAAAGGTTATCTGGTTTTAAATCTCTGCTATCCCAGGCTGCCCCAAGCCCTGTCCAGCCTGGCCTTGGGCACTGCCAGGGATCCAGGGGCAGCCACAGCTGCTCTGGGCACCCTGTGCCAGGGCCTGCCCACCCTCACAGGGAACAATTCCTGCCCAATATCCCATCTATCCCTGCCCTCTGTCTATTTAAAACCAATCCCCCCTGTCACTCCATCCTGTCCCTCCATCCCTTGTCCCAAGTCCCTCTCCAGCTCTCCTGGAGACCCTTTAAGCCCTAGAAGGGGCTCTGAGGTCTCCTTGGAGCCTTCCCTTCTCCAGGTGAGCAGCCCCAGCCCTCCCAGCAGAGGGGCTCCAGCCCCTGGACCAACTTTCATACGGATACTTTCTGCAAGAAAGCTTTTTCTTGGGGGAAAAAACCCCCGAACCAATAGTTTTTATTATGTATTCTGAAGCTTCTGGCTGAAGGAAAGATGGATTTAAACATTTGAATTCGTGTCTTCTGCTTCAGAGAAATAATTCCATCACTGGGGTGGACCTGCTGTTTTCGTCCGGTTGGCTATGGAATCCCAACCTCCCTTCCAAAACCCTACCCAGGCAGCCCTGGAGCGTGAATCAAAGCCTCCTGCGCTGCTGTCATGCCGTAAATCCTTGGGAATGCAGGAGGATTTAGCTGCCCGAGCCCAGTGACGATGCCCAAGTGGGCGCTAATGGCCTTAATTAGCGACTAACCGAGGTGCCAGACCTCAGCGGTGAAACACCGCCAGCGAACCGAACCGCTTGCTCCTTCTGGGTTTGGATCCCAAGCCCTGGAGGCGTTTTGGCAGCCAGGGGAAAAGCCCCGGATCCCATTCCTGAGCTCTCACACGGCCGCTGTCAGGTGTCACCTCCCCTGGCATTTCATTTCGCACCTTGGTACTGATTTCCTTCTCATATCCTTTGAGGATTTCCGTGGGAAGGAAAGGATGCGTGTTTGGGTTTTCAGTCCTCCGTGACTCCCGGTAGAACCGCTGACTGTAAAGTGCAAAGTGCTTTTCTTCCCCTACAACTGGCAAATCTTTGGTGTTTCTTTTCTTTTATTTTTTTCTTTTTTTTTTTTTTTTTTTTAATCA
>VWYO01021825.1:20790-33738 GCA_013400275.1 Rhadina sibilatrix | reverse complement strand
TTATATTATATTATATTATATTATATTATATTATATTATATTATATGTTTTTATATTTAACCTATTATTTATATTATTGTTATTATATTATGCCAAAGAAAAGAGCAAGGTATGATGTAACCCTCTCATTTGTTATCCCTCCAGTTATCCCAGCAAAAAACTGTAGAGCGACAGCTTTTCTGTGGTTTAATATCTTTTTTTAATGCTCTTTAATAAGTAATGGTCAGGCTGTGCTGTAAAAAGGGGTGGGGGCGTGGGAGGATGGCTCTGAGCACCATTCCATCACAAGAGGTTAAATTAGATTTATTTGATGTATTTTAAGGGCAAGGAAACAGAGAGAAAAGCTCAGCTGTTAAACAGAAAGAATGAAGATTAATAATAAAAATTAACCAGGAGTTATTAGTTACAACTCACAGTAGTGATGATAAATGGGGGTGTAAGTTTGTGTTCATCAGTTCTCTGAGCACCTGAGGGGACTGAATCCCAGAGTAGAAATATTTCAGCAATGTCAGGATCTGGCTGGGAATGCTCCCGAGCCATCAGAGGAGACATCCACGTGGTGGCAGCATTGCCATTGCCGAAATTTCCCTGCCCTGCCCTCCTTTATCCCTTTCTAACCTGTCTCTGTCTGTGGAGACCCACTGAATGGAAATTTGGGATTGCTTCAGACCAAATAAACCTCCCTGCTAATTGCCTGGCCTCCTCGGTGGGCGTTGCAGGTGTTCTCTAATGTTTGTACATGTTCATCGTGGTAAGATCCCAGGCAAAATTATTGGCCCTTATTTCCCATTGATTTCCTTAAGGAAGATTTCTTTTCTTAAATTTCCTTGCTTACTTTTGGTTGCTCTGATGAGGGGAGCTGTTGTTGATCTTCACCTGGCTTCCCTCCTGACTGCCAGTGACTTTCAGCATCACCAGACTGTTCTTTTTATTATTTTATTCTTTGATGATTAGAATTTATGCTAAATTTCTGCCTTAATTCCCTGCTGGCTTTCTTCATGCTCTCCCCTACCATTTCAGGATGCACTCCCTTATCTCTCTGGTATTCCACCTTTCCTTCATCCCCTCCACCTCCTGCCAGCACCTGTCTTAAAGTTTCCTTCTTTTATCTTGAACAAATCTGAAGGTGACTTTCTACGTCCAGCAGATAAATGTCGCGAGTAAAGGATGAACCCAAAACGTGAATTTTTCCACCCAAGGACCCATTTTAGTGTTTTGCTGCCTGCCTTGATGGCTTGCTAAGGAAACAGAGAAGAGAGCCAGGCAGCTCAGCAGTGATCTCACAGCCCTTTTCCTTCCCCTTCCAGTGCATCCGTGGCAGAAAGGCGACGCTGGAGGAGCTGCAGACGGTTCACTCGGAAGCCCACACGCTGCTCTATGGCACAAACCCTCTGAACAGGCAGAAACTGGACAGCAAGAAGCTCTTAGGTATTGTTCCCTGGGGGGAAATCTCCCTTCCTGACCCCCTGTGTGAGATGCTGGGGCTCCCTTCATCCTTAGCCCTGTGCAGCTCCAAGAGGATTGTTGCCAGCTCTGTGCACAATATCCATCTCCCTCTCTTCAGGCAAGATCCCTAAAACCCTAGGCAGCTTAAACCTCCTTTCTCTGATGTCTTCAGAACCTAAAAGGATGTTTTCCTGAGGAGGAAAGATAGTTCAGGTAGTTTGTTTCATCCTTGGGCACTCTGTTTGTTAGACAGTTGTCCGTGGCTGGGGAAGGAACTGGAACACCTTCCCAAGGATTTGGATCTGCAGCCCCCAACCAGCTGCACAGGCATCAACAAACCCCTGTCAGGTTTGTATGGAGAGTCAGCAAGAGAGATGCAGGGGCCTCTACAGTTGTTTCATCTGGAGTGGGATTGTTTATCCCTTTCACTGGAGAACAAATCTGCCCGAAACAGGGCCGTGTCTGTTGTAAAATACAGGCAAAAATACTGAAAAAATTGTATTTTCCCAGCAGGAATTCTAAGGGGTGGATGTTCAGGTAACCAACCCTGCAGAGCAACCAAACAACATGGATTGTAGCACCTCATGGAGTCATCATCACCTCCCTTTGCTTCCTGCCTTTTTGCAGCAGCAGGCTGGAGGGGCAATTTGGGAAATTCTCATGTGGGGATCAGAGAGAAAAAAACCAACCAAACAAACAAAACCCCAAAAGAAGACAGTTTTGGAGGCTAGACGTTGAGAAAGTTTATTTAGGGATTAGCCTGATTTAGGATGATGTAAAAAGGGGTTTAACTCCGTGGCCTTCATGATGTAGTGGTCACAGCAAAGGAGCTGGAAAGATTTTGCTCAGTGTGTCCATGAGCTCCCAGAGAGGGAAGCCATTAGCCAGTAGTTAAACTCGCAATTAGCACGGTATTTATAGCTGTCTCCGCCGCCTGAAAGCCAGAGAACCCAAAAGCAGACACCTCCAGCTGAATGATAGCTCCATTAGGATGTAAACTTTCAGGAATTTATGATGTCATGTGCTCGGGAGTGGAAAAGCGTCAGTCAGTCCGAAGGAACTTCGGTAAATCTTCCCTGGGAGATCTGAGAAGATTCTCTTGGGATGCTTTTCCACTCCCTCCTTGACTCTGGGCACGATCTGTCTCAACAGCTGCCTTTGGAGATGCATTTGTTTGGATAGCATTTTTTGGGGGGACACCCAAACTGCTGAACCATTGCTGATGGTTTCTGTAGAGAACCTGTGGGGGCAGCAACCCCGTGCTCTGCCTCAGCTCCTGTGGTTCTGTGCCCCCCCTAGGCTTTAATAGCTCATTTTAAAATGATTGTAGAGATCAAGTTTAATCCTGCAGGGAAGAGAAAAATCTAACTACCTGAGTGCTTTCCAGTACTGAACATTCCCTGTTTGGATACAACCTGGCAGAAAAGCCCCGGAGCTGCAGGAGGCCAGGTCCCCAAGGGTCTCCAGTAGAAGGGGATGTCCAGTAGCTCTTAACTGAGCTTAGACCTGGTTTCTTAAGCCCATTTTAGCCTGGAGATGCTGACAGTGGCACTGGCTGCCAGCCCACATGACCCCCTTCTCTCCTGATGGCTTCCACAGGGCAGGACCTGAGTGAGGATATCAGGGAAAAGCTCCGTGTGGAGAGGGGAACACGCGTGTAAAAAACCCCTCCTTCAGCCATCCTCTCCCGTTGGGGGTTTAAAAGGCTTTGAAATTTACCTTCCTGGGTTTCTTTGAAGCAGGTTAGAGGGTGGATTTAGAACGGGTTTGAAGGCTGAGGGCAAAGCTTTGTGTGAGGTTTAGGGATGCAAATGGGAGTTTGTTAAGGCTGATGACTCCGTGTAAACTCTTTGCCTTTGATACCTCTGTGAGGAGGGAAAAAAGCCTGAGAAACCTCAGCCTGAAAGGGAAAAGGCTTTTCAGGACACAGGATGTTTCTTGTTGAGCTTCTGCAAATGAAAAGGGGGATATGCCTTCAGGGAATCAAAGAATCCCAGAACGGGGTGGGTGGGAAGGGACCTTAAAGCCCATCCCATTGCACCCCTGCCATGGGCAGGGACACCTCCCACTGTCCCAGGCTGCTCCAAGCCCCAGTGTCCAACCTGGCCTGGACACTGCCAGGGATCCAGGGGCAGCCACAGCTGCTCTGGGCACCCTGTGCCAGGGCCTGCCCACCCTCCCAGGGCACAACTCCTGCCCAATCTCCCATCCAGCCCTGCCCTCTTTTAGTTTAAACCCATTCCCTGTGTCCTGTCAAGGATACAAAATACAAACCCATCTCTCTCTGGACAGTGGAAATACCTGGAACCTGTTGGACAAGTTGAACCTTAGGCAAATAAGGCTCCTTTAATTTGTGGGGAGCAATCATAAATTGTTGTGAAGAAGATAAATACGGAAATAATGGGTGGATTAGCACTGAGAGATGTGACAGGTCTGAGGCAGGATGAACTTCCATGTGGATCTAATCAAAGGGAGCATCTCACTTTGAGCTCAGATGAGTCCAGATGCATGAGCCCCTCTTTCAGTAACAGAATCCCAAATGGTTTGGGTGGGGATGGACCTTGAAGCCCATCCCATTCCACCCCCTGCCATGGGCAGGAACACCTTCCACCAGACCGGGTTGCTCAGGGCCCCACAGAATTTTGAATGGAGGATAATCTGCTCACACACCAGCCCAGAAAGCAATGTTACATTTCCTACAGATCCAAAATTAGCCCTGCAGATGGTTTTCTCCATTTTTCTCAAATTCTCCTTGTTGGTTTTGCTATTTCAGTCAAAACACATGTTTTTTTCTTTTCTTGCCGCTGGTTTATTTTTCTGTCTTCCTCTTTTATGAAGCCCATGCTCTCCAAAGTCATCTAGTAACTGCAGATGAGTGATAATTGGGGTGTTTCTGTGATTTCCTGTCCCCCCCTCAGTGGGAAGGGGTTAAAGTGCTCATCTGAGACGACACGCTGAGTGATTGTTGGTGGCATCTTCCCCAAGTATTGTCTCAAACCTTCCCTAAAAACAACTGATTTATAGAGAGCTCTTTCAGGAGCCCAAGTGTGCACACTGTGTGTGTGTGAGCTGTAACAGGGCTGGCTGAACATGGGAAGAAAACCCACAGTTTCCGTGCTCAGAAAGATTGCAGAATTGCCACGAGATTGGCCCCAGAATCTGGTGACCTCTGACTTCTTGACTCACCGAGTGCATTTCTTGTGTCCCTCCCCTACAGGTTCCCTAACGTCGATGTTTGTCAGGCTGCCTTGCGGTGGTGTCGGGGTGAGTGGCTCCCTTTCATGTGTAAATAATGTCCTGTTTGTTCTCTCCTGGTCCCCTCAGCCCCCCAAAAAATTGCTGCTTTGCATTCCGCCGGGGCTGGTAATTGCAGCCAGATGCTGCCTGGGGCACGGGGTGCCTCGGCCTCACGTGCCTTTCTTCAAAAGCAGCCCGAGGATTTCAGAGCTCTTCTGGAGAGCCCAGGAGTGTGTGACACTCAGAGGCATGTTTAGGAGGAAAAAAAAACCAAACCTCATGTCCCAGGCAGGGATGTTTGATGGTGAAGGGTTGGCTGCGTTTGGAAGCAGCCCTTGCATCCCAAAGCGCTCTGTGGAAAGCAGGACGTGCTCGTGCCGTGGAGCTGAGTTCCATCCTCAGTCTTGGGGCTCCAGAGCTGCCCTGCCTCCCACAGCAGGTGGGAAACGTGGCCACAAAATAGGAGAGTTTTTGGGAATGGACATACTCCTGTGAATAGCAAGTTTGCTGCGTCGCTGCCCCTGGAATGAAACAGCATTTGGCATCTTTTATCCTCCAGCTCCAGGATAATCCATGTGGATCCTCCAGGAGGTGACTAAAATACCCCTCCATTCCTCATGGAAAAGCTGAGTTACTTTTCAGCTGTCAAATTGCCATAAAATCAGGCTTTTTGCTGTTGTTTGTCCCCATAAAGCCAAAAAAAAACCCCCAAACCCTAAATACCTTGTTTTGAAGGTTTCCTTGTTTTCCTTTGAAGCCTGAAAGCTTAAAAGTTTCCCTTTCAAGTCAGACTTTCTGCTCCAGAGTTTCTGTAGAAGTTTCTGTGACAGGACAGAAAATCGTGGAGAACAGGAAGGGGAAAAGAATGAGAAGAGACAATAAAAGGCATTGTGTTTGAAAATTCACAGTGGTAGTTCTGCTGCATAATTGTAGCTCATGAGGTTGAATTTTCAAGGTCTGGATTCTGTTATGGAAATGAAACAAAATTGTTTTCTTCCTGAGTCTTTGCAAAATCGCTGCTTTGAAAATTATCCCATCAGAAAAAAAGAGAAAAAAAAAAAAGAAAAAAAAAAAAAGAAGAGAATAATCGTCGTTTATTCGTACCGCCACTCATGGAGATATTTTATTTTGTATTGTAAATATGCTGCAGTCGCCTAATTCATGGCAAATTTTTGGCCAGAGCTTAAAAGGTTTGGATTTACTCTGCCCTGCAGTCAGGCATGCCATTCAAAGCAAAAAAAAAAAAAAAAAATAAATTATCATTTGCAAATGAAGCCTGAATGGTAACAAGTAGAGACAGTGTCTGAGCCCAGCACGGGCCCAGAAGTCTTGCATTAAATCCCAAATCAGGGCAGGAAACGCCTCAGTGCTGGTATTCCTGATATGCTCCCAACAAAGGTGGTGCTTGCTGCTTGGTTGTCTCCACAGACCCTTAATATTGAATATTTGCTGACTTGGGTGCAATGTTTTAACAATCCTGTCAGCTAAACCTGTGCCAGGGCCTCCCCACCCTCACCTGGGAGGGAAGAATTCCTTCCCAGTATCCCACCTCACCCTGCCATCCCTCAGTGGGAAGCCATTCCCCATTGTTTGCCACATATTTTTCAGAGGGCGAACATGATGTCTTCAAGTCAAAAGGAAAGGGAAAAAAATCTTAAAAATGAATAGAATAATGTAGGACAGGTCCTCCTTTGGGTTTATACTGGAGCAGGATAAAGTGGAGTGATGGCCGATGATTGGAACTCAGGAGCTGGGGGTGTTGTGTGAAATTATGGGCTGGAAAGCTTTGAAGGCAGGTTCTTTTCCTGCAAGCAGTCAAGTGTGGCTCTCTTCCTTTGGGGATGTTGTGGAGATGAAAAGGAAGGATGGGGCTGGAGGGGGGTGCAGGGCAGTTTTGGGGGACAGAAGCTCCTGGAGAGCTGTTTTGCCTCAGGATAGAAGATGGAGCTTGGGCAGGCGTGAGGTGTCCTCAACAACAACCACGACAAAGGACAGGCAGGAGAGTGAATCACAGAATATCCAGAGTTGGAAGCATCCACAGGGATCATTGATCCAACCCCTGGCCCTGCACAGGCAGCAGTCCTACCCTGTGCATCCCTGAGAGCGTTGTCCAAACACTCCAGGAGCTCTTGGAGCAGCAGGTAAACAGTTCAGAGCAAATCCCTCCATCTCATAACACCTTTCAGACTCTCTTTTTAAATTAAAAACTCAGTCTCAATGACTTGAAATCAAGGAGAGCAAGGGTAAATTAGTTCCCAAGTGCTTGGAAACTCTTTTTCCTCGCTGGTTTATCCCAAGAAGCCTTCCCATGGCTGACAAGCCTCCTCGCTTCCACAGCTGTCTGGTCCTAGCAGGAGAGGAAGAAAGAAAGCACAGAAGCACTGAAATCAACAGATGTGAGCTCTGAGTGAAAGATCACTCATTTATTTCTGCTGATCACTTAGGAATTTTGCTCAGCTTCACTCCTCTGCAGCTCACACCTCTTTTTCAACGTCTGACTTCCACACACCATGGCATTCCCTAATCCAGGATAATCAGGAGAAGGTTTGGGCAGAAAGGAGTTGAAGCTTTGAAAATCTGCAAGACCATCCCAGCACACTTACATCCAGATTCTTCAAAACGCTCCAGGCTCCATTTTAGGATAGCTGATAAATTGGGTTTCTTTCCTGGGTAGTGTTTTGCTGCGCACATTCTAAAAATAGCTGAAGACCTGCATCATTTTTCTGCACGTGTTCTAAAAACTCCAGAGGTGTTTGTGCTGCTCATCTTCTCCAGAGCAGGTGATTCTGGTTTTGGGTGCAAGGACTTTGATTAGAGCATATCAACAGTTTTAACTTGTGCAAGCAAAGTTAAGTTCTTGCAGAGCAGAAAGGACTTCCGTGGAATGGAAATGAGGAGGAACTAATTAGCGAGTCAGAGGAACAGAATGTGAGGATTATTTAATTGAGAACAGGAGGAGACACAGTGGGGTGTCTTCCTCTGTGAGGGAAGAGTAGAACTCCTTCACTTTGCAGGGTCTGGAGCTCTGGTACAACCTGTGCCTGCCTGTCCTGGTGCTTGATTCCTTACTACTTAGGTGTAGTTTTTCAGCTCAGTTAAATAGTAGAGTAATGAAATCTTTCATAAGGTGCTCATTTAATTCTGAGATAGCTGCACATTAGTGGATAGGAAAGTTTACAGTGTGAGTAGGAGGAATTTATAGTGTAAGTAGGAGTCTCATTGTGGATATTAATAAAAAAAACTCGAGGTTTTCCTCAAAGGAAGGAAATAATTGTAAGGAAATTGTAATTTTTATTACGAGGAAGGAAAAACTCCCTTGGGTTTCATTTTGGGCATTATTTCTGGAATCCTCTTGGCAGGGCTGAACATGGCACTGCCTGGCCCTGGCACTGAGGAATCCTGTCTCTTTTATAGGAAAAACTGGCCCCAGCAGCCATCTGAGGGTCTGTTGGCCCCTTAGGACATGTGAATTTGGGTATTTTTGTATTTCCATTCCTCTGGTGCCTCACAGGGAATGAAGAGGGCCCATGGAAGGAGCCCTGAAGTCCTGCTGTGTCCAGGCAGGAAGGGAAGCTCTTCCCTGCTGGTGTCCTGAGGCATTTTCTTCCAAAGACCAAAACAAAAAGGGTTGTGTTTGCTCGAAGATGGGTTAGATGTGCTCAAGATGGGGTTGTTACCCTCATGCATGGTCAGATCCAGTGACAGGAGGCCAAAGGTGGACCCTCACAGGGCACCAGTGCACTGCTCAGTGGGGAGGAGCAGCAGCCTGGGCTTCTTCCCACCTCTTTAGGGGCTTTTGGAGAGACCTGGTCAGGTCAGTCCCATCTTCTGATCCAGGACTCCTGGAGCTGTTGTGTGTAACTCAGACTCCATCCTGCTGCTCTTCCCATGTTACTGCCCAAACTTAGAAGAGTCCAGAGGAGCCCTGAGGCCACAAATAGTCACTGCATGGCTCTCCCACAGTGCAGTGGCATTCCCCAGAGGCTTTTTGGTGTTCTCCAAGTGCTTTCCTAGTTTATTGCAGCTTCCAAAGCATCCTCGGGGTGGATACTACCAGAAACCATCCATGATCACAGAGCTGGAATTATTTCCAATCATGCCTTCAGCATGGCTGGGAAGGAGATGGATCAGTCCTCTGTGGGGCCACTTGTGTCTGCTCACTGCTCAGTGAGCCAGGCACAGTGAATGATTTCTTTCTTCCCATCTCTGCCTTCTGCCATTTTTTCTGTAAATACACTCAGGGCAGAGTAACATGTGAAAAGTCCTTGGTGATCCTTCCAGGTGAGAAGTGTCCTGTTTATCTGGTGACACCATCTGGAATAACAGCAGCACTGACCTGCCTGCAGGGTGCTTTGCTTTGCCTGTGGCCTGTTTCCACATTTTCAGGGGTGGTTCTGGCAAATATTTAGCGTTGGAGCAAGTCTGTGTGGTCAGCACAGGATGCTGAAGGTCTGTTGTCAGGGTGGGTGAGCTTGTGGTGCCCCAGGGAAGCTGCTGGCACTCCTGGGCAGTCATCCTTTAAATGCCCCACACTAAACATCCCTCTTTATTGTGGATTTTTTTTTATTTCGGAGAATCATTGAATTATGAGATAAACCTTTTTTATTTCCTTTTTTATTTCTGGAATCAGTTTCCTGCAGCAGTTAAATGCTGGTTCAGACTCACAGAATCACAGAATGGTTTGGGTGGGAAAGATACTTAAAGACCATTTCAGTCCATCCCCTGCCATGGGCAGGGACACCTTCCATTAGCTCAGGTTGCTCCAGCCTGGCCTTGGACACTTCCAGGGATCCAGGGGCAGCCACAGCTTCTCCAGGCACCCTGTGCCAGGGCCTGCCCACCCTCCCAGGGAACAATTCCTTCCCAATATCTGAAATAAACCCCCTTCCTTTCAGTTTAAAGCCATTCCCCTTGTCCTCTCACCCCGTGTGAGTGATGTCTTTATAAGACAGGGGTCTCTTGATTCCTGGCTGCCCTCCCTGCTCCTGACCTGGTTCCTGTGTGTCCCCATCAGGTGGACAGTGACACCATTTGGAACGAGGTGCACTCGTCGGGCGCCGCTCGCCTGGCCGTGGGCTGTGTCATCGAGCTGGTCTTCAAAGTGGCCACAGGAGAACTGAAGGTATGAGAGCAGCCCTCAGCTGTGCTCTGTGCAGGGCTCTGCTCAGGGCTCTGCTGTGCAGCACCTCCAGGACCTTTTCCCCCTCCACAACGAGGGAAAGCATCATCCACTGCTGTGACCTTGTGAGGAAACCAACAAGAGCAACTCCAGGGTTCCCAAGCAGGATTAAGGCTTCTGGCTGCAACCCCTGCATCCATCCTTGTCCCTCTGACCTTTTCCTTTTCTCCTTTTCTGTGTGCAGAATGGATTTGCTGTTGTCCGGCCCCCAGGTCACCACGCAGAGGAGAGCACACCCATGTGAGTATGGGGTTCATTGACTTCATCCAGGGCTCCTTTGATGGGGGATCCACAGCTGGAAACTCCCAAAGGAATTCTGTTAGGTTATCACTATGGAATTCCTGTTTATTGCTAGATGAGGTGTGTGCTGTTCAAAGCTCCCCAGATTCTCTGGAGCAGGCAGAGATCCTGCTTAGTGCTTTGGGGTGGGTGGTGGGGGTGTTTTCTAGCAAGGCTCAGCAGTGGGTTTGGGCAAATGTGGGACATTCCCTGTTTCCCTAGAGCCTGCTGCTGGAATGCAGCACTTCCAATGGGAAATGGATCTAGTGGAAGGTATCCCTGCCCATGGAACGAGATGAGCTTCAAGGTCCCTCCCAACACAAGCCTTTCCATGTTTCCAGGGAGGAAAGAAGAGTGAGAGCAGAAGGAACTCCTTCCTCCTGTATTCCATCTAGGTGGGACCATGGGAAGCTGTAATTAACATCTCTCTTTTCCTCTTGTCTCCCCTCTCCAGGGGTTTCTGCTATTTTAACTCCGTGGCAATTGCAGCCAAGCTGCTCCAGCAGAGGCTCAACGTGAGCAAAATCCTCATCGTGGACTGGGTGAGTAAAGGCCCCTTCTTTCCCTTGGGGAGAGCAGGTGACAATTACTCTGGGTAGGTTTCTACTTGCAAGGGCAAGCTCTGTAAGGCAGTGAAAAACTTCTTGCCTGTTGTCTGCAAGCTAAAATTTGGGGGTTTAATTGAATAAAAGTGTTCTAATCCGAGGAAAAAATCTTAAAGGGACCATAATTTGCCAATAAAAGGGAAGGACTTCTTTGGGATTCTGCTGTGGCAATGCATAGATGGAGGAGGGGTGTTTAATAGATTTTATGAAGGCATTGGAGTGACTGGGTATCAGCTAAAAGTTTTCCTTCTGTTGCCAGAAATCACCCGTGGGTTAAACCCAGAAGTTAAAATGCATTTATTTACCTTTTGGGCCTGCTGGATGGATGTTTTTTTCCATCACTTCCTACCTGTTTTACATGTCAGGGAATTTTGAGTACCTGTCCTGTCACAAGCTGTGTTTGTGCACCACACAGCAGCTCGATAGGGGAGCTCTCAGGGGTTGTGTTGTTTAACCTGGAGCTTTATTTGTATTGGTGCTCACCCCACAGACTGACTAAAGATGCAGATGTGGGGCAACAAGTATCCCAGTGTCTCCATCCCCCAAGATTGGTGTGAATCCAGTTCTTTCCATCGAGGTGAATGAGCCCTCAGTTTGACAGACATTTGGGATTGGGTTTATCCCCTGTGTTAAACAAGGAGCATAATCTCAAACTAGGTGTGCAAAACAGGTTTGTTCCCATTCCCCATGAACTGCTTCAGCCAGGTCGGAGAGAACAAAGCTCAACAGCAAGGAGAACCTCTCCAAATCCCAGAGTGATGCCTTTAATCCATGTTTTTACTGAAGGGTTAACCTCCCTCCTGTGATCCCTGTCCCTGCAGGATGTCCACCATGGGAATGGTACTCAGCAGGCCTTCTACAACGATCCCAACGTCCTTTACATCTCACTACATCGCTACGATGATGGCAACTTCTTCCCAGGCAGCGGCGCTCCAGATGAGGTGAGCACGTGGATCCCAGAATCCTGGGAACTCACAGGAGCTCCTGCCACCTTGCCAGAGCTCCTCTGGGTTTTGTGTTCCCATCCAAGGACACGGCAGGTCCGTGTCATCCCGCGGCCGCGAGCGCCGTGTCCCGGCCGGAGCCAGAGTCGCTGCAGTTAAGCTCTCCAGCCCTTGTGGGGCAACCTGTTCCAGAGGAGCCAGCCTCTGCCAGCTGTCCCAGGGCTCTGTGTCCTGCTCAGGATTTCTCCTTCCTCGGCAGAAGTTGTTTCTTAGATGCAGAAGGAACAGATTGTCCATGGCTGCACCGCCCACACTTGGTTTTCTTGGCATAGCCATGGAGCCTGTCTGCCTCTCCTTCTCCACCTCTCCTTCTCCACCTCCCCTTCTCCACCTCCCTTTCTCCATCTCCCCTTCTCCATCTCCCCTTCTCCATCTCCCCTTCTCCACCTCCCCTTCTCCATCTCCCTTTCTCCATCTCCCTTTCTCCACCTCCTCTTCTCCATCTCCCTTTCTCCACCTCCCCTTCCCCACCTCCCCTTTTCCTCCTGACCCTGCCCTGGCATTGCTCACTACCACCAAGGCTGCACCTCCACCCCAAATGTGTGGGATTTGAGGGCCAGATGCTGCTGGAGCAAATCCCCCTTCCCTGGTGGTGTCCTCAGAGTCTGCAGAGGAGAGCTGGGCCAGTGAAGCTGAGAGCTGAGCTCTGGATGGATACATCCTTCCTTTCCCTCTGGGCTGGCAGGAAATATGGTTCTTCAGAGGGATTTAGCAAAGGGAAATTTTATGGAATGCCTAGAGTGCTCTGAGATTCTCCAGGTGACATCTGAAAACCTCTCCCCCTGTCAATTTTACATTTTCTGATTGAGAAAACAATGTTCCCATTTCAATCTCTAAAGAAACTTCAATGTGAGGTGATGCAGCTCCATCACCCCGTTGTAGTGAATGAACAGCAGCCCTTTGTGTCAGGCTTAATTCCTGCTTTTCAGCAATCAGGTTTACAAAAAGAGTCCTTTTTAGATGCGTCATTTTAAACCAAATAAAAGGAAGGATGCAAAAACAAGTTTGATTTAAGCCAACAACAGATAAACAACCCACCGTGCGTAGATGAACACCCACCCCTGTGTTTTTCTAGCACAAATAATTGCACCAGTAAAAGAAATAATGTGCAATAAAAGCCATGCAGTTTTATCCAGCTGTGCAACACATTAATTTTCACTTTTTAATTTCTTTTTTTCATATGCAAAAACCTTCTTGG
>VWYO01021825.1:5945-20747 GCA_013400275.1 Rhadina sibilatrix | reverse complement strand
AAAAAAAAAAAAAGCTGGAAACCCCTAGTTTATTTTTCAGTTTTCCCCTCTCTCAGGTAGTTGCAGGCAGGGCAGATGGGGACATTTGCAGTACAAGGAAGGAGAGGGATGTATTTACATCTCCCACCCACGTGTCCCTCAAGCAGCCAAAATCCCTTCTCTGTGAATCCTGTTTTTCTCCAGCAGAGGGGGAGCTCACTCTGATTAAAACCCCCCAGTTGCCACTGTAATGAAATACAAAATAAGCTCCTGAATCAAACTGAAAATGAATTATGGAAATGTATTACATGCAGCACACTCTGATGCAAAAAACTCAACAAGGTGCAGTTGATGATGGGGTGTTTTTATTTTTGGGTGAGCAGCAGTCAAACACCACTGGGCCTCAGCTCCCATAAAGATCTGAGCTTTATGGAAGAGCTTTATTTTCCCTCTTGTTTCAGGGACCAGGGACTAATCGACCTCACTACTGAACTCAAATCCAAATTCAACTGGGAGAACATCAAACCAGCAAGGATGTGTTGCCAGAATTTGCTAATTAAGAGTGCCATTTCCCTTTTCCAGGTTGGCACAGGAGCAGGAGTTGGTTTCAATGTTAACATGGCATTTACTGGTGGCCTGGATCCGCCCATGGGAGACACGGAATATTTAACTGCCTTCAGGTACTACTGAGTTTTCCCCTCTCACAAATGTATTTTTCACCTCAGCTGCGTTTCTTTCTCCTCGTGCCATCCTCCTTGGTTTCACTTTTGATAAGCTTTAAAATTGTAATATTATTCATCCAAGAGAGGCCCTGGCACAGGGTGCCCAGAGAAGCTGTAGCTGCCCCTGGTTCCCTGGAAGTGTCCAAGGCTTGGATGGGGCTTGGAGCAGCCTGGGATGGTGGAAGGTGTCCCTGCCCATGGCAGGGGTGGCACTGGATGAACTTGAAGTGTCTTTCCCACCCAAACCATTCCATGATTTTCCTTAGACGCTGTCCTTTGGCTCCCCTGTGCCCTGGGTCCACCTAGCCTCTCCTTTAACAACCTGAAGTGGTTTTCTGTCCTCACAGCAGCTTTACTGCATCTCTGGGGCCTAAATTCAGGCAGACACACCCTTGCCAGAACATGGGGTGTGAATTTCTGGAATATCACCTCTGTGGAACAGCATTAAATCCGGGAGCATTCTTTTCTGCTCTTCCCTGTTGTGTCCTGTTACTCTGAGCAAAAAGCATCTTTTCCCCTCTCTTCCTTCTGCCTTCAAAAAGCAGAGCAGACACGATTTAAAATGACACCAGATCACTGCCATTTGTGTCACTGCTGGCCCAGGAAGGCAGCACTTGGCTCCTGAGTGGAAGCCTGGCTAGCCCAGCAGTCCCCAGGATGGATCTCTTCATTAGCCAGAGATGGGGATGTGGGGACATTAAATACTAATTGAGTTTCCAGGCTCCTGGAAAGGGCTCAGGGCTGCACAGCCAGGCCTTTGCCAGCCATTCCTGGGCTCTGCTTGCCTGGACACTGCAGCTATTTAGGGAACAGCCTTTGGAGCTGGTCACAGCCCTTATTTTGGGGGAGTTTTGGGGCAGCTGAGGGATGCTCCTCCCGGAGCCTGCACACCTTCAGTTTAACCACCAGTTAAACGAGAAGCCTTTTTTTCATCCTACGCCAAGTTTGGCCATGACAATACATTATCAAGTGACCTTTTTAAATCTCAACCAGCTCCTTTGAAAAACATTTTTCCCCCCCCACACCCCCACCCCCTGAATCTTTCTATTGATTTTAATGTAAAATAACGCTTTGAAGTCTGCAATTTATAGTCCCCCGAGAGTTAGAAAGTGAAGGGAATGGGTCATATATCCTATTTTTTCCCCCCTTCTTTTCTTGCTTTAGCCCCTTGAGACAATACATGCCTTCAAGGCAGCACCTTGTTATTCCACCCCGTCGAATGCCACGTTGCATTTGCTGGGGATCAAACCGAAGATGAAGAAAAGATAAGAAAATTGGCCATAATGAACTCCAGAAGCAGGAGGCATTTTCACCATGAACTTGGAAACTCGCAGTGGAGAACTGAGCTTTAATTCAAACCAGTCCGAATGCCAAACTGTGAGGCTTTGAAGTCTGGAGAGGAATCAGTGGAAATCCTTTGAGCTAGGCAAAGATACTGATAGACTTTTTCTTTTTTTTTTTTTCTTTTTTTTTTCAAGCCTTAACTCTTCACATGCCCGCCTGTTTTGAGGGTACAAAAGTGCTTTCTCTGTGTAAAAGGAGCAGATTTAAATAAGCAACACGCTCCTCATTCTTTGTCGGTGTATTTCAGGAAGAGGCAGTGTGGGGGTTTGAGAAATGAAAATAGATAATTGTCCTCAATGAGAGAAATGAAGGAATAAATAAATCCCAGTGCAACCACTCGTCCCCACGCTGAGAACCTGTTTGACTGTGGGTTTGCTCCATCTGAATAAAAGGTGGAAACTCACATCAGTGATTTTTATCCTGTCTCTAAATATTATCTCCCCAGTCTTGGGATGCCTGAGCTCTCCTGACCTCTGGATGGTCCTTAATGCCACCAAGTCATATCAGAAGTGAGAAGAAGAGTTAAAAATGTGCTTTCCCCTGCACTTTGTCACTTGTTACCTTCCTACCCTGGGGCTGAAATCACTGCCTGCCTCCGCTCCAGGTTGGGGTTAGGGTTTTTGTGAGGGGTGGGTGGTGATAAGAAGGGATTTTGGGAGTTTTTTGGGAGCCTGGAGCTCCTGCACCCCGTGATAACCGCGGCTGTGCTGGAGTCAGCTCCGCATCCCATGCCTGAACTCACCCCCCCATTGCATGTGGGCAATCCCAGATTTCACAGGTCAAGCAGGAATGGGGTCAGTTTAATGGGAACAACGCAGGGCACGTCGTTCCCAAAGCCCCGAGCTCCTCCGAGCGTTCCCGGCGTTTCCGCTGTTGTTCCGTAGTTACAGAAACAAACAGTTGTAAAATTCAGAGGGGTTTTTTGTGCTGGGATTTGTTCTTCCCTAATGTTTTACATGAGCAAAAATCCTGTTTGCCTCTCTCTCAGTCCTCCTGATCCAGGTGCAAACCCAGCTAAGAGACCTGCAGGAGAAATGGGAAAGCTCAGGCTGATTCCTTATTTCATGGGAACAGCAACGAGCGAAATCAGAAATGTTTCATCTGCAGGAGTTTCCCTCTGAGTTTACTGCAAGGAAGTTTTCCTGATGATTCCAGCAGTTGTGTTGTGTCTGAGAATATTTTCCCCTGTCCCGAGATCTCCTCCACAGCCATAATTCCATGTACAGCTCGATTCTGCACTCGATTTTATTCAAAGCACCTCAAGCAGAAGGAAAAAACCAGGACTGCACTTCCCCCCTCCTCCTGCCGCTTTCAAAAAAGCATTTAACAGGTTCAGGAACCAATTTTGGGGGGATTTGGGTTTTTCCCTCGATCCATAAACCATTTCAGGGGCGAGGAAGAGGAGGCTGGGGGAGAGATGATGATGTTTTGCCTGGAACGGTTGTTGCTGTATTTCCAATTTCATGCTCTCCCCACGCCGATTTCATCCCCAAATTCCTAATCCCTTTTGACACAGTAAATGACCATGGAGAGGCAAAGACTGGAATTTTCGGGAAGCTGGTTAGCCTGAGGAGCCGTGGGTAACATTTTTAGTTTACATATATAAAATATATAATGTGTATAAAACTATATATATGTAACATATATAGAAATATATATGATATATATAAAACACGTAATAAATCAGTAGATATAATATATTAATATATGTGTAATATATTAACATACATAAATATATGCATAACGCATATAAAAATAGATATAAAACATGGATGTGGCCAAGAGAGGGAAAAAGTCACTAAAAAAGTGTTCAGCCTTCTAAGTTTCACCAATTTACTGGCTGCAATTGAGCATTTAAAGCCCAAAATAATCCTCTGTAGGATTGTTTCATCTGCCTGTCGTTTATTAGGCATTTAATTGGGGGATTGGCTGATGCCAGGCTAAAAATTGTTCATTCAGCCTTCTGGAAAATAGATCCAAAATTGCATTTATTTTTTTTCCCCCCCCTCTCCCAAGCAATTGCAGAACACAATGGGGAGGTTTTGCTGGTTGCAGCCATCAGTTTGCTCTCGTGTAGAGCTGTTCAGCTCAGCTGCAACCAGGCAAATAAAAGGATTTCATTTATTTTGCACAAGAAAAACAAGGCTCTGAAATGTGGGAAAATTCAGTTTCCTTGTTTTTTAAAAAAAACTCTACATGGATTGAAAGAATATTCAGTGTTAGGAGCATTCATTCCTCAGTGAATAACTTTACAGCCTCCTCAGCCATTCCTTAAAAGACCCAATTCCAGGCAGAACTGCTTATCTCCTGGGTAATAATTTGAATTTCTGGCTTTTTTTTTATGGTCTCATCATCAGGGCAAAGCCACGGGGCTGTTTGCAGTTTAATCCCTGTTCCTCTGGAGAGTTTGGCTTTACTGGGGTGGATCTGAGCGACGGGGCCGGTTTTATCTGCGGACAAGGGAAAATTAAAAAGCAAAAAGCTGGATGGAGATGCGTCCAAAACGCTGTCTGCAGATGGAATCTCAGAAGCACGTGGGATTTTTGTCATTTTTTCTTACAATTAAAAAGGCAAAGTGAGGGAATGCTGGCTCTGGCCCTCCCGGATCAAGTTTTACATCCCTGGAGGGCGTCAGACAGAGCTGGGGCTGTGGCTTTGGGATGCTGGTGTTGTACTGGAGTTAGGAGGAGGGCTTTTCTCTCCGAGAGCTGCCCCTGGCAGGATTCAGGGTTAGCCCTGGGGGCCGTGCTGGAGGGGTCACTCTGTCACTGTCACCCACAGCCACCTCCAGCCGAGGGTCACCAGCTGCCCCATTCCTCAGGAGCCTCTGTGCTTGGCAGAATTGGACACACCTACCGGGGTTGGGATGAGATGGTCTGTAAGGACCTTCCCAACCATTCTGTGCTCCATGAGCTCTCCCATGGCTCAGAATCCCCATGGATCCGTGATCCCTGGGGTTGCTCAGTGCTGTTGAACCATCCCCACACCTTGGGGGTGCAGGTTTGGGCTGGCTCTGGTGATCCCACACTTCCACTGAGATCCTAGCAGACCCCACGGCGTCGTAACTCGGGGAGGGGGAGAAATAAATCTGATGATTTGAGCAGTTCTCCTTGGGTTAGGAATGAAAGAGCTCAGCAGCACTTCAAAGCTCGGGGAAAATAAACCCTCAGCCACTGCACTTGCTCTGGAATTGCTGCTTCAGGCCTCGGTGAGGGAGGCAGTTTTTCCTAAAAGTGCCTCTGGGTTCCACCAAACTGTAAAGTCACCAGCCAGGACTGTGCTCTCGTCTTCCTCGTGGAATCATCCCCCAAGGACATAAAAATGGAGAGGGCAATCACATTGCTAGAGGAGAGAACTGAAATCCCTTGTTGGGATTTTGTGCAGATGAAGGGAAAATTGCCCCCTGTTTTTCTGGCAGAGGTCTCTGTGTCTGCGCAGCAGCGATTGCGGGAGGCTCTGGGGTTGCTGTGGCAAACAGCTGGGGAAAAAATAAAGCTGGGAGGTGTGGGGGGGGACGTTTTTTGGTGTCTGGGTGCCTGTCCCTGCTCTGTGGTGGCAGTGGGGATTTGGGGATGGGTTTGCTCAGTGCCTGGCAGAGGTTGGTGCCCCGTTAAAAATGAGCTCTGCGGAGGGGCACAGGCTCAGCTGGATGTCACGAGCTGCTGGCTCTGGCAGATGTCTCGTGGCTGTTTAATATCCTCATGGCAAAAACTGGGAACTTTTATGAGCGTCCTGATAGCACTTGAGCCATCTCACCACAGAACAGGCCCCCCCTGGGCTCTGTTTTTAGAGCATCACATAAAGACTCAACTCAATAAAGTGAGGTACTCGTGTGTGCAAAGATTTACAGGTCCATGCTTTGGGATGTGGGTAAAATAACTTCAGTTCCTGCTGTAGAAAGTTATCCTGGCTGGTGGCTGTTCCTAGGATTGGGAAATGGGAAAATTACAGGTCAGCTTGCCCTAGGAATACATCCAGAATTCAGTAGGTGCAGTTACAGTGGAAAAAACCTAATTTGGGAAGTGTCTCTTGGTGTGGGAAATGGGATGCTTGCAGCCTCGTGTAGGTTTTTAGGAGAAATTGTGGAGTTTGGAGAGAGAAACTAGAGGGGAAGAAGGTCTTTTGGTGAGAAACCACAGGAACAGACCCTTAAATACCAGTTTAACAATCCATAGGATGGGGATGCTGAGCAATTCCATCCATTTTTTAGTGAACAAAGCACCGGGGAACTGGGAACTGGCCTTGGGAGAGGTGGATCTGGGAGGATATTTGCATTCTAAAGCTGTGCCCTGTGGAACAACCTTTTGTTGTGGGAAATGAGAAGTGCAGCAGGGAGGAGGGGATCACTTTGCAAAGCCTAGAGGAGATGTTTTGAGGGAGGACTTGGAGGTAATGCCTTGGGATGAGGTTTCCCAGGTAGTTTTGCAGCCTGTACCAGATGCCCTCTTATTTTACCTTTATTCCCATGTATGTACATCAGGGTATGATCCCAAATGGGAAACACAAGGGGTGGACAACTCATTTCCCTGCTCAAAACACGAGGTGGAAGGAGGTCCCAGAGAGTGCAAGGAGTTCTTGCAGCCAGGCTCTCACCTCGTAGGGAAATGGATGGGCTTTGCTGCCGTGGAATAAGGGTTTGGAGAGAGGGTTTAAACACTCCTGCCTTTGCTCAGGAGCCAGCCTGACGTGTGTGCCGTGGATATTTTGTGTTGCAGGACAGTAGTGATGCCCATTGCCAACGAGTTTGCCCCAGACGTTGTGCTGGTGTCATCTGGTTTCGATGCTGTGGAAGGGCACCCCACACCCCTCGGAGGATATAATCTGTCAGCAAAATGTAAGTGGGGGCTTCACTGCTGCTGCTGTCCCAGGGATTAAAGGACAGCATTCCCAGATTTTACTCTGCGGCGTCTGTTTCAGATCTTTCATTTCAACGGCAAAACTTCCGTCCCTTTTCTTTGAATTTTCGTGGTGTTTATCTTTTTATAATGCGTATTTTGGCCTGGCTGAAGCCTTAAATCTTTTTTCTTTCTTTCTTTTTCTTTTTCATTTTATATTTCAACTTCGAAGTAGTCAATATGTAATATTGTGTAATTTATTTGTAGTCACACCTCTGCTGAATTAGAGAGTTAGGCTGATTTTAATATAAAATTGCAGGAAAAGGCAATACCAGCTGTAAACACTCTCATTGCTATCACAAGTCCATTTCTTCTTCCAGGATACCTTATTAAAATTTTGAGCTGAACACTTATGCTCTCCACCTTTGAATTCATTACAGACCCCCCCCCCCCACCTTTTTGCTTTGGGTTTGGGATGTTTTTGGGAGATGCACTGAAATTCCGCCCCGCCCCCCAGGTTATGTGGAGTTTACCTGGCACTGTTTCATTCAAATGGATCCAGAGGACGGTTTTTCTTGCAAAAAGGGTTTTATTATTATGTTTTAAGAGTTTCTTCCAGCCAGGAAAGTTGTTCTCTACAGTGAACTTTAAAACCCCGTAAGGGAGCTGAACCTATAAACTTTATATAAGAATAAAGTGAAATAGTTTCACAAGAGACAAGTTCCTTGAGATATCCAGAGACATTCGGGAAAGGGAAAGTCTTGTTTACCTGTTGGTTGAGTTTGCCATGCTCTGCTCCTGTCACAGGAGCAGCTGTGGGCTCGGCAGTGGATGTTCTCCTCTGCCTGTTAATTTGTTAATTTGCCAACTCACAAAGGGGTTCGCTGCAAAGCAGGAAGCAGGGAGTGGGGATGGAGGGTAGAATTCCCCTGCTTTTCCTTTGTTTGGCTTTTTTTTTTTTTTTCTTTTTAATTTTTTTTTTCTTCTTCCTCCTGGAGGGGGAAGGTTGCTTTGAGGACACGTTTTTTAAATCCTTGCCGCTCGGTTCTGTTTTGTTTAAAGGGGGCAGAAATGTATTGTGTGTCATCTGATCAAAGTGCCGGGTGCCCCTGGAATTTTTATAGCGTATTATGGAGGGGAAGAGCCGTCTGCTGAGAACGAGATGTCAAACCTAAATCTCTCTGGGGCACTGCACTGCTGCTATCCCAACCCAAACTGGGCTGATTCCCCTTCCTCTCCCTCCCCCGAAGCAACATCCAGCAGAAATCCGCCCCTTTCCCTGCTTCCAGGGGGAATGTTGGCTGCTGGCTTGAATTTGGGGTGCTGAGGGGGTGGCAAGGGGAGGATGGCGATGCCCTCAGCCAGGGTGGTGCTGCTGGGGACACAGGGATCCAGCCCAGGGAAGCCACGGCGAGCGCCTTGAAGCCCAACCTGGCTCGCGTTATGCACTGAGCCCTTTCAAATCCCCGCTGGGTTTTTAATATGATGTAATTCCTCTCCCTAATTCTTTGATCCTCCGCCAGGAGCCCGATTCCAGCTGCCACCTTTGCCCTTCTCCTGCATTTCCTCTGTTCCCTCCTTGCAGGCTTTGGGTACCTGACGAAGCAGCTGATGGGCCTGGCCGGGGGCCGCGTCGTGCTGGCCCTGGAGGGTGGCCACGACCTCACGGCCATCTGCGACGCCTCAGAGGCTTGTGTGTCTGCCCTGCTGGGAAACGAGGTACAGGCACCCCCAAAACCTCCTCCCCCCTCGAGCTGGGGCGTCTCCTCCTCCCGTCTGCCAAGTTCCTGTCCTTGTTTTGTGTCCTTCGGAGACTCGGGCCTTTAAAGAGTGTTTGTTTTGTGCTTAAAAACCACCTGTGCTTTGCAGTCCGTGTGATGAGGGAAACGGCTAGGAATGGGTTTTTGGGTTTGTTCTTTCTCCAAATAATTTGCTTTGTGCTCTTTGAAAAAAAAAAAAAAACAACAAAAAAAAACAAAACCTCTTTTAATTAATTTCTGAATTTGCTGTGCAAGCCCTCCCTTCTCTTTGCTCCTCTCTCCAGTCCTACAGCCTGTGCCTGCTGCATGGGGCAGCTTGCTTGACGTGGTTTGCAGCTGGATTTTTTCCTTGGAGTTATATTTTCTATTTTCTGCACGTTGCTGTGTAGGAAAAGCACTCTCTGACAAAGAAAATGGCCAGAAAGGTTAGAGGGGGTGGTTGCAAGATAAGAGCCAGACAGAGAAGTACAGCAAAATGTTGGATTCTGAAGAGCTCAGGGTATTTTCCTGCAGAGAAAACTTTAGATACTCCATCTTTTCTGCCTTCCCCCCTCCCACTTTTAGTGTCAGGGGGATGAAAGAAAAAAATGCTACATGGACACATCTTTGAAATCCCTGCAAGGATGGAGACTCTAGCACTGCCCTGGACAGCCTGACTCAATACCTAAGCACGCTTCCAGTGAAGGAATTTTCCCTAATATCCAACCTAAACTTCCTCTGGTGCAGCTTGAAACCATGTTTGAGGGCTTTTGAGTATGGTTAGTTTGGGCTGAGGTGCAGCACCAGAGGAGCTGAGCAGTGAGTCTGTCTCCAGAGGGAGCTGATTTCTGTGAAGGGTTGTAGTTCAGTGACCATCAGGTGTCTGGGGAGATGGAGAGGGAGCTTGGATCTGCCTGGAAGTGTGGAGCAGTTTGACTTCCAGCCTGTTGGAGAAGTGCTCTGTCTTCACTTGGCGTTAAGGGGAAGGCTGGAGTAGCCAGGCCAAGAGATAAACCAGCTGGGACTCATCAGAAGCACCTGCTTCCATCATCCAGCATCCCAGCTCCCAGTGTCCAGGGAGCATCCTGCTCCTTGTGCTTGGCCAGGCAGTTCTGAGGAGGCTCTGGGCATGGGGAATGGCTCCAGTCTGCACTCAGCCCTGAAAACTGACAGCTGAAAACTCAGGAGGCAGCTGCCACACCAGCATGGAAACAGGGCGGGTTCCAGTGGTGGGGCACTGGCACAGGTTTCATAGAGAAGCTGTGGCTGCCCCTGGATCCCTGGAAGTGTCCAAGGCCAGGCTGGATGAGATTTGGAGCAACCTAGGATAGTGGAGGGTGTCCCTGTCCCTGGCAGGGGTTGGGACTGGATGAGCTCCGAGGACCCTTGTAAACCAGACCATCCTGGGATCCTGAGGTGTTCATTGCAGCACCCATCTGTTTCAAGTGGTCACCACAGACAGTTCCTCCAGCTCCAGCCACCTTTGGGTTCAGGATGCACTGTGACAGGGAGGCAGTGGGAGTAATGCCTGGAGGATGTCGTTCCTCCTGCTCAGTGGGATCACAGGAGGCTGACTGCAACCACGTGCAGTAAATCAGTGCTTGATCCAAGCCATGGATGTGTTAGGGAGTGTAAGGCTGTGGGGAGAGCTCAGCACTCAGGATACCTTGGATGTTGTGAGCTGTCTGAGTGGTTTCATTGAGCAGAGGGAGTATTGATTCTTAAAGGTAAAAAACATGGATTATTTTAATCATGGACACAAGGACACTTGAAGACAGACTTGTCCTAGGTGGGCTGTGCAGATAGGGTAATATTCCCTGGCTTACCCACACATCAGAAAGCAGGAAACACTTGTTTTATCCAGGTCTTTCCTCGAACCTTTTGAAGGCAAGGGAGTCGGGGGGGGGGAACGGCTGCAGCTCTGTGCCGCGGCCCTTTGATGCGGTTTGATCTACAGCGTGTCGGGGGATCCTGCCTGCACACACATGGACAGGCAGCTGTGGCCAGGGCGGGCTGCAGGGAGCTGGGGTGGCTCAGGAGCCGTCCTGGAGCTCCACCGGGGCTGGTAGGAAATGAGGGGAACGGTGCCAGTCCCCCGAGCGTCGGCGTCCACCGGCGGAGATCAAAACTCCCGCGTCGGGAGAAGCCAGCAGCTCCCTTCCAACTGGCCAGGAAATTAAACCAGAGCTGGGGCTGTGCAGCTGATTCCTGCACTGGGGGAGGGGCCCAGGGCTGGGGAATGGACCTGCGCTGCCGTGGTGGCAGAACTGTGCAAAGCTCAGGGCTGCAGTGGGAATCAGAGGTGGGTTTGGTGCAGAAAGAGACTTTGATACAGTCTGAGAGGGTTTAGGTTAATCAGCTCCAGGGAGAAGTCCTCCAGTACCTAAAGCGGCTCCAAGAGAGCTGGACAGGAGCTTTGGACAAGGTCCTGATGGGACAGGGAAAGGGGGAATGGATTAGATGGGGTATTGGGAAGGAATTGTTCCCTGGGAGGGTGGGGAGACCCTGGCACAGGGTGCCCAGAGCAGCTGTGGCTGCCCCTGGATCCATGGAAGTGTCCAAGGTCAGGTTGGACACTGGGGCTTGGAGCAACCTGGGATGGTGGGAAGTGTCCCTGCCCATGGCAAGGGGTGGAATGAGATGAGTTCTAAGATCCCTTCACCCCCTGGCATTCCATGATTCCAAGGTCTGCTGATGCAGTCCAGACCAGTTAGCCACCGTTCCTCTCCCATTACCCTGCAGAGCTTTCTCAGTCCATCGTGGGCATCACCAGCCTCTGCCCTTCAAACAAGAAGGTGATGACAACCAAGTGCCTCATGCCCAGAGGTTTTTGCTCCCTTTTGCACAGGCTGAGGCTGTTTGTGAGTGTTACTTCAGGAGGAGGAGTGTGCTCTGGAATCAGGAACGTGCTTTGTCTCAGTGTCAGCCAAGAGGCCTTGGAAAGCTCTCGCTCAGAGAATTATCCAGGAATTGATTTTGTCTTCCCTTAATGTCATACAGAAACCAGTTTGAAGCAGAACTATTTTTAGAGTGGAGAATTAATAAAAAGTGCAATCCATAATTGCTGAATCTGGAATGCAGCATCCTGTCAAGTACCTGTGGAATGGCTACCATGTGCTCATAGGAGCAGTCTTTGCTGCAGCTTCTCCAGCCTTTCAGCAGAAGTTAAACTTTGCCATAGATATTTTTAACTGCTAAACTCTGGCTGTTCTTTCCTGGGGAACATCCCTGGCTGGGCCTCGAGGGCTGTTTTCAGCACAGTTAACAGCAGTGCACATCTCTTGTTTTAGACAGCCCATCTTGGAGGTTTGGGATTAATTCATTCATTAGTGGAGAACCTGGGAGGGCAGAGATGTCTCCTCCTCTTGGGACCTTTTTCTAAAGGAAATCAAGTAAATCCTGAAACATTCCTCCAGCAGTGCTGCCAGGCCTTTCCCTGGGATGGCACAGGCGTGTTCCCACCGCAGAAGTGACTAGTGGGAGGTGTCCCTGCCCACGACAGGGCATGGAATGGGATGAGCTTTAATGTCCCTTCCCACCAAAGCCACTCTGGGATTCAATGGTAACATTCCTTTGGTGTTCCTCTCTCTCTCTCCAGCTTGACCCTCTTCCAGAGAAGGTTTTCCAGCAGAGAGCAAATGCTAACGCGGTGCATTCCATGGAGAAAGTCATCGAGATCCACAGTGAGTGCACCCCCAGCTGGTGCCCTGGGGGACACCCCTCGGGCTTCTCCATCATTCTGCCAGCTCCATGCTCCCATTTCCCAGTTTCCTGGTGGTCACTGCATCCTGAACTGGGTTTTTGTGCAGCCACAAAAAGCTGGTGTTACTGTGGATGGAGCCAGGCCCAGCAAGGCTTTTAGCCCTTTAGGGGGAATTGCAGAATCAGAGCATGGGTTAGGTTGGAAAAGACATTCAGGATGATCCAGTCCAGCTGTTAACCCAACAATAATTAAAAGCTCTAAAATCTCTGTAAAGGACAGACTGTCCTGCCATTAGAAGGTGCTCTTATTTCTTCAAAAGCAATTAAGTATCTCTGAATGACACAACTCTTGTTGGGTGTTGTGGCACCCATTAATTGGGAGCTGGTAGGCATGGAAGTGAAGCAGTCTCTCAGGCACAGGCTGGGATTCTTGGGATGTCCTGTGCAGGGCCAGGAGTTGGACTCGATGATCCTTCTAGGTCCCTTCCTAGGATATTCTGTGAGTGTTGCTGGCAGTTGTTGGTATTTTAGATTTATTTAGCCAAGAAGTTTAAAATCATTGTGTCAAACTTTGCCTGGAGAAATTCTTGGAAATCCTTTCCTCTGGAGCCTTCCCTGTGCTCTTCCCAATGCAAAAGGGTGTGTCCAACTGCCAACACAGAAAATACATTGGAGGTTGAAGCTTGGACCTGGTGATCTTAGAGGTCTTTTCCAACTTTAATGGCTCTAAGTAGACCTTGGACTTCTTTAGTCTTCAGAGATTTGCCCACTGAAAGCAGGTGGCAGTGCAGCTGGATCCAGACCTGGACTGCATCCTTCCCTCTCCTGGATTTTTTGGTAGAGAGACATTTCCAGGCACATTTGTCCTTAGGTCTAGAAGTTTCTGAGGGATTTAAGATGGAAAAGGAATTGAATTATTTTTTGAGCACCTAAGGCCCTTAAAGTGAGAGTATGGATCAGATGAACGTTCTCTGGGTGGTCCCGAGCTGGCGGCCGAGTTTGGGAAAGCAGGAGCTGGAATGGTGCCCTGATGGCCCTGTTGTCACCTCTCCCCCAGGCAAATACTGGCATTCCCTCCAGCGTTTCGCCTCCACCGTGGGATATTCCCTGGTGGAGGCCCAGAAGTGTGAGAACGAGGAGGCGGAGACGGTGACGGCCATGGCATCGCTGTCGGTGGGCGTGAAGCCGGCCGAGAAGAGGTCAGTGGTTTCCCAAGGCATTTCCAGGTCTGCCCAGGCAGGAGGAGCAGTCTTCCAGATTAATCCTCTCCTTCCAGCCACTGCTGCTGCATTCCCCACATCCCCTGTCCTCCGTGGGTTCCCTGGGCTGCCGGAGAGCAGCAGAGCCCTGAGCTCTGTGCGTGCACCCTGTGCCCGAGCCTTCTGCTCTGAGCGTGGTTTTGGGCCTCAAAAAAGAATTTATTTTGCTGGGATAACGTTAATGTTGCCCAAGTGAGATTGTCCAAAAGCCCTTCTGGTGGCAAGTTTAATTCCAGGTGATCCCAGCTGGCTGGGTGGGAAGGTGATGGGAACATAAGGAGCGAGACTTGGCACCACGAATTGTCCAACTGTGTCATGCCCAACCCTCTTTTCTCTCTCCCCTCCCTCTCCCACCCTGCCTGGCTGCGCAATCCCTCAGACCTGAGGACGAGCCCATGGAAGAGGAGCCTCCCCTGTAGCACCCACCTTCGAGCTGGAGTTCTCCTGTCTGTTTGTCTTCGTCTTGAAGCTCTGCCAAGAAGCTTTCTCTTGTTACTCCTGCGTCCTGTCACGGTCGTTTCCTGAACACGGAAGGACAGCCAGGTGTAAAGCAAAGCAAGCGACACAAGAAAAAAAAAAACAACCAAATCTCTCCGCATCTTTGAGTCTCTTTTTGCCGAAAAAAAAGGCCGCTGGTGAAGAGCAGCAAAAGGACTGACACGTTGGGCACTCTTCCTCTGGTCCTCGCCGGGAGCGGAAAGAGGAACGACGCCCGGCAAGTCTTTGGCAGAGTTGCCAAACAAAAGAACAAAAGCGAAACGCGAGAATAATAAAGAAATCAAAGATTCAACAACACAAATCAAACAAACCTTAACGTAAAACTGGTGCTTACAAAGTTGATTACCCACGACTGAGCAATCTCCGCTTGAAACCACTCAAACCCATCGTGTACTTTCATTTCTTGGGTATTTGGAAATAGCTCTTGCCTGCCTGCGAGTCAGCGACAGCTCTTGTCGGAACGGGAACGTTGGGAGATGATGCTGAATTTTTAACCATTTAAAAATGGGGAGGGACAGGGGACGAGGGACTCACCTGACACCTGAAGGAAAGGGAAGCAGAAGGGGGGGAATGGTAGCCCAGATGGAGTCGGCTTTATTGTCTCCAAAGCCATCTGAAGATGAGTTTGTGCCTTTTTTTTTAATTGATGGATTTGGTGCAGCTGGATTTTCTGAAGTTTGAGGAACAATGCCTTAAGTAAAAATTAATTAAAAAAAAAAAAAAA
>VWYO01021823.1:101394-121232 GCA_013400275.1 Rhadina sibilatrix | reverse complement strand
CAAAACATTAGAAGTTATTTACTGAGGAGTCAGTACCATACTGTATTTACTCAGGGAGTCCGGCTGGGAATTTCCTTAGCCTGAATACATCCTTTTTTTGTATTTGTGTGTGTTTTTTGTCTGTCTTTTCCAGTTAGAGACAATTTTTAATTTGATTTTTTTTTTTTTTTAATTATAAGCTATCATAGACAAATGTGGAACTACATGGTAGGTAGTAAATCTTGTATATAGATTTTCATCTTTTGCTACTCATGAATTTATTAAGGTAGCAGAGCTTTGGATGCCTTGATTTAGGGCAATGCTTACGTACTAATCTTTTTATTTTTTTCCAGATCCATTTTTTAAATTTAAGTCCTGGTAGGACTTCGATGTTGCATATAGAATTAAAAAGATCAAAACAAGATCTGTGGGTTCTTATGCTGACCTCTGAAATGAGATTCTGAATGCCTGTAGCTGATCCAAATCGTTGTTTTGGCAAGTCATGGCATTTGTTATATTTAATTTTCTCCAACTCTGAATCAGAAATAGTGATACTCATCTTCCTTAAGCAATGCTAAAATTAGTCAATTATTAAGATATTTGCTATATCAGGACTTTTCTTCCACCAAAGTTATGTTAATTATACTTTATTAAATTGAGTCTACTTCCAATCACAAGTCCAATCTTAACTGGTTCTTTTCATATACATTTTTGGTATTTTTTCATAATCAGAGCAGCAAAAGCAGATGAGTTGCAAGTGTGAATCTTTTCCATTATTTTTACTCTCAATCATCTTTCTAAAATTGTCATTATGGAAGTTTTCTACACTTCTCTTAGGAGCATCACCTGGTTCACTCCGTGTTGAAAGTTCAAACAAAGTATTTAAAAATGCATACAGCAGGGAATAGCTAATTATTTTGCTTTGTCCAGTGCTCGCTCAGATTCCACTGATTTTTCAATGGACCACTGAACTAATTTCACAGACCATCTGCTTAAAGTATGTAAGAAAGCAGTAATAAAAATAGATTGTATTAGTCATTCTTGTTTCATACAATTTTTGTGGCATGTGTATCATATATAACTGGTTTTGTTTTATGCACACTCTCTAAGCATGGATGAGAGATGTATTTAAGACCTCTGTGAATAAATACCAACAACAAAAGCAATGCATACTCTTCAGATTGAATTTAGCCAGTTGTGACAGAAAAAGACAATACACCATCACTATTTATATAAGTGTAAAATAGCAGAATGTTGCTCACAGGTGATGACAGCTCATGAATTAGCCTGAAAAAAAAGAATATGTTAATAATACAGCAAAGAAAATTCCATTCTGTTGTTGGTAACTCTCAGAAGTAATATTTAGCAAACAAAGCCTTGGAGCAAAGGTGCTAACTCTGCTCTTGGAAATTCTGAGTATTAAGAAAAAATATAGAAAAAGTGGTGCATTTTCAGCTTATGTGTGAAAATTTTTGTTGTTTCAGTGCCTGTTCTTCTGATCAGGACATCAAAATGCATCATCTTTGGGTGCTACAACACACTGAAATGCAAGTCGTGCATTTTCTCTTGACAGTACAGCTGGTGTTATAGAGAGCTTGGTGCTGTTGGAAACTCTCATCAGCTTTGCTTTATTCCTAGAAGCTATTTTGTTTTAATATTTGCATGGAGATATCTGTAACATTAGCAATGTGCAGCATCTCTAGCATGTGGACATACTAGCTGCTCTACTCCTCAAAAACTCTTCTCTGGGTTAACTAAGGAGAGATAAGGAAGAAGATGGACTGTCACAAGCAGGGTGTTCCTGCAGTTATTTCTGCTGAGCAAACCATAGTTATAATGTATGGTTTTTCTTCAGTTTAATTTCCTTTTTGCAGGTGTGAGCCTCCTGAAGCTTAGATGTCCCTTGCAGAGCTATAGACAATCTATGGGGTTTTTTTACTGAAAATGTGTAAGACATTCTCAGTAAGTCATACTGACCATAAATAACTGATCATTGCCAGGTGTGTAATTACACACAAAAAGTGGGAATGGCCTAATTTTGATGGGACTAGAGTTGGTTTTCCTCCCAGTTATAGCTGGTACAGTGCTGTGCTTTTTACTCAGTGTGAGAAGTAATTCTTATTCTGTGTGAAGGACTTTTCAGGGTCTTATGCNCATACCAAGATGTTGATTCTTGGTTGGGTTGCAGACCTTTTGGTGCCAGGAGATGACCTCTTTCTGGGCCTTTGACTTGCCTGAGTTATCTCTCCCTTCTGCACCAGCCATCTGTGGGGGGTGGGGGGAAAGTCCTGCCACAGCTTCCTCTGGAAGACAACAATTTCTTTCCTCCTTTCAGTCCTCAGTAGCACTACATCCAGCATCCATGGTTGCCACTGGACATTGGTTACTAAAATGTATTAAACAAATGAAAGATGAGATGCCATAATTTCTCTGCCAGTTAACATTATTTCATGAACTGTGAGTTACTCACAGGCAAGTTAAAGGACAGATGAGAGGCTTTGGTGACTGGCTACAGTTCTCTGATTCCTCTTGTACAGTTCAAATTAATCTCCACAGCAATAGCAACAACAATTAGGCTACCTAGGGAGGAAGTGCACAGCGGCCCCAGGATTTAGGAATGGAAGAATGATACAGGAATATCATCATCATCTAGGTAGAGAATATTCTTTTACCCTTCTTTTCCAGGCTTTACAAAATAATGGCAAAATTACTTTCTTGTTTGATGTTTTAGTCAGTAATGGCTGTAAATACTGTCTGGTTTCTATTGGTCAGTGAGACAAAACAGTAGTACGTTTTTTCTGACATAAGGTACCTTTTGCAAAGGCAGAAAAGTCAGACTAGAATGCTAAAATGCATTCTTTTTTCTGTGTTTTCTTCTTGTTAAAGAACACTTTACATAACATTCCTGAAGAGCCTATATTGATTTCTGTTCTGAGATCAATAATTACATGGGCCTCTGGAATTGTCTCTCCTCTAGAAGTTTGGAATATTGGCATAAATTAATTCAGTTTAGTAATTTAATTAATAAAGTTGAGGCCACAGATTTAGAGATTATCTCTTTTAAATTGTCCAGCCAAACAGAGTTTGTGGAGATGACTAGGATCAGAGTTCAGATTTTGGTCCAATGTTGATAGGAACTATTTCAGTCCTCTGATCTACTTTATGGATAATGTCTGATCATTGCCTTGTACACCTATTAATTAGAGACCTCTTTCCTCCAAAAAAAGTTTTTTTCTTTAACATATACGGTCTCTGAATGCTTTGTAGTGATGTTGTGACACATGGCAGTAGGAAAAAATTGTCTTCAAAGCCTCTGAAACCTGCGTCCTCTAAATTACTGTGCAGAAAGGATGATCATAATACACATTCTACCTTTTTCCATCACATAAGCAGTAAGATTTCTTGAACATATAGCCTTAGTTATCAAAAACTAGCACAAGACTATTTTCACAGACCAGTAGGATAGAATGATCTGAAAATATATTTCAAAAAGTAAAGTAGTCACTAAAATAAGTAGAGAAAATAACCAATTCATTTCAGTAATTGTATGGGCTCTAGCTCACTATTAAATAGATTATATGGTTGTCCACTAGATTTATCTCTTTCTATTTATTTTATATTTATTACTTTGTATTATTGAAGACATACACAAAACTCTTCACTTATTCATCTATAACCTGAAATCAGTGCATGGTACAGACTGAAATTGGAAACAATAGGCTAATTCCCAGTGTCATATCTTTTAAATTGAAAATAGGCCTGTTATTTTGCAATGTCTGTTGAAGCAGCTAATGACAGTTGACATGGGGACAGGACAATATTCACTTTAAGCTTCATTAGCTTTGCTCAGTATAAAGGGAGAGTGGTCAAATTCCATGGGATAATGACTCTGTTTAGAGTAACTTTGCTTGAGAACTACATTTGCTTACAATAGAAAAAGAGAGAACACTGAAAATGTCTTTTACAAGTAAGTCAAAACTTCTCCTCTCTGTTACTGTCATCCTCTTAGCAACCCATGACCTGGAAGCCTCTTTTTCTAATACATCTTTGTTCCCACAAGAATTTATGCTGTTGTGCTGGTCTAAGTTCTTTTATTTTGTGATAGCTACACTTCTGCTGTGTACTTCAGGCCAGTGACAGCAGAGAGTACTATGATATACCATCATCTCATTGATAAAAAATCATATTGTTACACAGGTAGGTAAATGAGTATTGAAAAACTTCTAGATCATATTAGAACGTGGAAAGAAATGTGATGTGTCGTGCTTCCCTAAATGTAACTGTGTACAGACATGTATTTACACAGAGATACTCACATCACATACATTTCAGATGAGACTAATAAAATTCTTATATCATGCTAAGAAATGATAAAATCAGTGGGAAAATATTGTCATGGACTTTCTTTCACACAACTTTAAGCAGTATAATACTCACTTCTATCATTATCTCCTTTGATAAAATTAAAAGGATTTTCAGTGGTAAGGGCCAAATGTGAGCATTCCATCAATCCATCAGTTCCATCCTTTCAGATTTTTGAATTCTGAATTTNCACAGCCAGGACAGGTGATCTGAATGGGCCAAAGGGATATTCCAATACCACAGAAAATCAAGCCCAGTATATAAACTGAGGACAGCTGTCTGGGAGAGGCCAAGTGCTGCTTGGAGACTTGCTGGACATCAGTCAGTGGGTGGTAAGGAATTGTATAGTGCATTGCTTCCTTCTTTTGGGTTTTATTCCTTTCTCTCTCTTATTTTCATTCCAACATTATAAGTCTTTTTGTTGTTATTATTAGCATTAGCATTATTAGTAAAATCTGTTTCAACTAATAAACTGCTATTATTCCACAAGTTTCATTTTTTTTCTGATTATCCTGTTCATCCCTCCAAGGGCAAAGGGCAGCTGTATAGCACTTAGCTGCTCTCAGGATTTAAGCCCTGGCATGGAAAAACGAATCTAATTTCTGTTAAAATCCCATATCTGGTAGATATGGGATACCAGATAGATACCCATACCAGATAGATATCTGGTAGTTTCTTGCCTCTATTACTTGATAATTAGATACATTTTGATATTTAAATGTTATAATTATAAGGAGAGAGATTAAAGTAATATTCTCGTATAATTTTTGGTTTTATTTCTTTATATCTTTGGCATGGAGGGAGTAAACTGGTCAGTGGAATACATTTTTTGTGACTTAATTGTATCATTCTGTTTAAAACAATGAATATTCAAAGAAGAATCCTACATGTTGCTGGTAAGAAAACCTGGGTACTTGGACAACACCTCTTAAGACAGTTATTTGAAGTGCTTATTAGCAAGTCAGCATTCACACTATTGTGATTTGAGTGATTATAGTTGTTGACAACAGATCCATGTTTCTGCCTAAAGATATAAAGTAACCTTTCCTTATTAAAATAAGTCATATTTTTCATCATTCTTATGAATTAGATGTTGATATAATTCAAAGAAAACTTCTTTGTGATATCGAGCTACTAAACTCTAACAGTAACTGATGCTGAATGAATTTTGTAGCTGGAGCTTCTGTTTTTTATCTTTCCCAGCCTTTCTTTTCCATGCATAGGCTTCTATATTGCAGTGGTAGGAGTTGTACACTATTCAAAATAAGCTTTGAAAGATGATTTGTAGTTGAACTTTTCGTATGCCCAAAAGAGAGAGGCAGAGATGGATGAATCACTGTAGTGTTGTCAGATTCCTTCTGCTTGCTTGTCTTCCTTTCTTGACTGCTGAAATATGCTTCTGATGGTATTTCACTATTATGTGTTTCTTTATGTTTTTCTTCCTCATCTCATTCAGACTCAGGAATTTTACAGTGACAAATGACTCTAAGGAATATCTCTTATTTGAGAATATCAAACCAAATATGTGTAATAAGTTGTTTGCTTTGTAACAGAGGAAAAAGAGCAGATTATACTTGTATAAATGGATTAAATACTTTCATTCACTGAAATATGAAAGACAGTGACAACACAGTTTTAAGAACAACTAATTTGTTTCAACAAAGAAACCTGCACTTTGTACACATAAACTGCTCAAAATACATTGATAGGAGTTGATAGCGTACCCTTGAGGTGGTGGCATATCCAAAAAATAAGAGATAAATAATCATTCAAACAGTTTTGAATTAGTTATTTCTGGATACAACATGTAAAATTTTCTTGTATAATTTATACTGATATGTGGGGGTGGGCGGAGCCCTGGTGGCTCTGCCCTGGAGGGAGGCCTGCTGAGGAGAGAAGAAGAATTGCACAATCTCCCTGCAGACCCCTAAGATAAGAAAGCAAGCTTTCTGTCACGGCGACCACTAAAAGGACCCACAAGCCTCCGGGAGATTTTATGTAGATCTGTTGTAAACGATTGGCTTTGTACCCTTTCCCTCCCACCCTGGTTTCCCATAAAACCCCCTGAGTCCCCCTAGTCCCTGGGGTAACTCGTCCCTGGATCCCTTCACTGGTACCTTGCAATAAAGTACCTCCTGCGGAATCTCCATACGGGCCCTCTCTCTCTTTTCCCGGGCCAGCTAAAAGAGAAGCAACCTCGCAGGGCAGGAGCTGAGAATCACTGAGCTGGAATCACAAGAGCTGAAGAATCACTGCTCTGCCCCCTTGCTGAGACGCTCTCTGCCCGCTGAGGGAGCGCTCTGACCCCCAGGAAGCTGTCTCTAATGAGATACCTTTTGAGGTGGCTCTGAGCCTCCTGGGTCCGAAACTGCGGACCACAGAACCAGCTGGAATACTGATACTTACGTATCTTTTTGTCATATGGTGATGTAACATCCCTTCCAATGAAATTTTGCACAATTCACATTGTACTATTGCACATGAGAAATCCTGATGTGCTGCTCAAAAAAGAACCTTTGACAATCTACAAGATATTTTCTTGGTCTCCATACTTTGGAAATTACATCTTTCTGGCTATCATTTGTTTGTATCTCATCAGTAAGTATGTCTTCACATTCATATATGCAGTTCAGTCAGTAAATATTCATTCTCTAATAGAATGACATAGAAATTTCATGCCTGGAACAAGAATCTACAAGGGCACCCTATTCCATCACATTTTCCTGTGTTGGTTTCTATGTTTTTCTTCCTTTCTGTGGAGGACTTTTTTAGGAGAGACCTCTTCGGTCTTTAATAGTGCCACTTGACATCAGAGGAAATTTGAAAGTATACCCTAATTTTTGGAAATTTATCTAGGAACTCTTTTTCATGCATGATCTATTTGCTTCCAGCACATCCAACAATAGTTTTTGGAAGCCAGATGAATTTTGGGAACCTCCAGTTTAGCCAAAAGAGGAGTGATTGATATGTTTCCAATGCTATATTCCCAGAGTGTTAAGAAATTTAGGGGAAAAGATCATATATGATCCTTCATATTTTTGCCTGTTAGGAGTAATAATTTTTGACTTTAAAAGAGTTACTATAATTAAAACTTTTCCTAGAGTAAAATGGTTTGTGTATTTAGTCTGTCTCATTTGAGATGCTGGCAGCAACAGTAAAATGTTCTTTCAAATTTCTTTCTCCTGTTACAGATTTTCATCATTTTGTATCCCTATTGCAAGGATAGAAGTAGTGGAATTATGTTCCTGTACCTGGTGTAGGTACACGGTGCCCATGTATTGGCAGGAACAGGGGCTGACCAGCACCAGACACATCTGGTTGCAGCCTTCTCCAACAAAACTTCAAGGCACAGCTGGGCCCCTCTGCCAAGGTGCTGGTGCCTCTGGAAAAACACAGTAGAGAGATGGCAAAATTCTGTACAGGAGAGAGAGGACTGAGGAAAACAGCTATGAGAAACAGCTCTGCATTCACCAAAGTTGGTGAAGGAGAGGGGAGGAGGTGCTCCAGACCCTGGAGCACAGATTCTCTTGCAGCCAGGGATGATCATGTTAAAGCAACATGTCCCCTAGCAGCCCATGGAGGACCACACTGGAGTAGAAGGTGAATATTTAATGAAAGAAACTGCAGCTCATGGCAGGGACCCACTTAGGAACAGGACAAAAGTATGAGAGGGAAGGAATAGCAAGGAAAAACAGTTATGGTCTGACCTCAGCCCTGACACCTACCCCTCTGTGTTTTTCAACAGAAGAAACCAGAAGGAAGGAGTTAGGTTTGGGAAAAAGTGAGAGAGTGAATGAAAGGAGTTTTAGCTTTTGTCTTTTGTTTCTTACCATTCAAATGAATTTTAAGAGTGGTTTAATTGAGGGGACTTGGTAGGAGCTTTATAAGCAAGATTGATTTGTGGGAGTGTTTGCCTAATACAGAAGGCAAACACCTCAAAATATTTGCTTTTAGCTAGGAAGGACTTGCATCCCACAAAATGAGCACTGAAAATGAAATTGCTGACAAAGCATTTCTTACACAACCAAACCTCATGGATGCTTTATCCCACCAGATTTGGACTCAAAGTAGTTCTTCTGTACTCATAATTTCCTGCTGTGATAGACCATTATCTTTGTATTTATTTGCATTGTGCAGCAGTGAGTGAGCTGGAGGAGTAGCAAGCACTATGCAGAGGAGTGTGATTGGGTGACAGTAGCAGACATACTTACGGACTCAGACTGCAGGTAGAAATATTTATTCTAGTTTTAATTGTTTCAATCTTGTTTGCAAATACGAAAGTATTTGAAATAGGGTAATAAGGTGTTATACCTGAGAAATACATGTATTAACCTATCAAACTGGGAGAACCAGAGGTGAATGTAACTAGTTTCCAAAATGTAAAATACCTGCATATTCTATTTGGGAAAGAAAAACACAGTATTTTGACAGGAACCCAGGGAACATGTATTAGTAGACACAAGGAGTATCATGAATTTTGAGGATTCATTCCCTCTCTAAACTCACAAATCCTATCATTAGGACAAGATAGCCCACTTACTTTTAAAAAAGCATGATGAAATATGACACCAAACTTTCAGACAACTGCTCTAATTTTCCTCTCACTACTTCATCTCAGTTTTTCTACCTTATCTCATTTCATGGCAAAGGAACTTAAATTTCAAATAACTAAATCAATTTTGAAAACAAGACTGAGGCTTCAAAGCCTCTTGCACACAAATTTTCAGAAGTCTCTGGATATTTAATGAGCTGATGAATGTGATTAAATTGGGGTGCTATAAACAGCATAGGGACTAGAGCAAATTAGATTCTCGTGGTATTAAAGCTGGCCTTGTGGTTGATGAAAAATAGCTTGTTATTGGTGAGGGAAAGCACACCACATTCACTGCTTTCCCTGCAAAGGAACAGTGGCTCTGTAGGGTCTTGCATGTTCTGTGACTCCCGTGTTGGTGTGGTGGGTTTGTTTGCTTGTTTAGCAGATTCATCTTGGTATAACCAAATAGCTCAATTTTATTTTGTGATTAGGTTTGCTACATCTGCTTGTACTGGCCACTCACCAGATCATTATATTTGTAGAAGCATTTTTTGGTACAGAAATAAATACTGGAGAACACAGTTTATTAGTAGAAGCCCTGTGAAGTGATTTTGCTTTCTGTGTGAGAAAGCAGACTTACTTGTTGAAGGTTAACTTACATATTTGCTAGGTATTTAATTTTTTTTCTTTTATAACAGAAGAATAGAAAGATATTTTTAAAAGGTTGAATAATTTTCAGATTGTCTGACATATTTATCTTGACAAAATATGACACTTCAATTTTGTTCAGATTCAGGAGATACAGAAATTGAAAAAGCATAGATGTAGTTCTGGTAAAGACCTCTACTTTTTCTCTAAAAAGATATATTTTCTGTAGAAAGATAGGAATGTCAATATTTCAGAAATATATCGCAAACTATGGCATTCACATGCAAGAACTAATCACCTTAGCTTCCAGTAGCTAACACAGGTTTTCAACGTAATTTCTTCTCCTCCTCCTTCACCTTGATCCAAAAAGAAAAGAAGTGTGCAAACCAAACAAAATTTTCCTTCATTTTCAAGTTATCTGGAATGATGTATAAAATTAATTGCTATAGAATAGAACAGGAATATTGATGGATTTTGTTAAACACCCCTTGAAATTAATTTGGTCCCCAATTTCAATGATGTGTAAGTGTTCTAAATCAAAATGTATGAGATAGAAGAACTTCTCAGACAACACTTTTTCCAGAAAGGTGGTTCAAAGCTCAGGTCTAGGTGATCATTGAAGATCTGCCTTTGCCAGCATAGCTGCTTTAATATCCAGCATTGGCAGAGCTCCCAAGCTCAATTTTCAGCAAAAGACTTGTACTTTTTCTGGAAAAGGCTATCCTGGAATCTTATTCAAAAGCAAAATTTCAATTAAATTATGATATTTTAGTGTAATTTAGGACCTTCAACAGTTGGAGCTATGGTACACTGTAGAGCTGGAAATGGAGCATCCCCATCTCAGAAATGGATGAACTACCTAAAAGAACAGTGTGGGGTACCTAATATCTTAAGTCAAAGAGTAGACTAAGTACATCCACCCACTCTGGATATTTAATGAGCTGATGAATGTGATTAAATTGGGGTGCTATAAACAGCATAGGGACTAGAGCAAATTAGATTCTCGTGGTATTAAAGCTGGCCTTGTGGTTGATGAAAAATACAGTGCAGAAAAAAGCCCCATCTTGTTATTGATTGATTTAAATTACTACACAACATTATTTTCCTATCACAGATAATATCTAAATTAAACTGACATCAGCTTCACCATCTCATCACGTTTTTGTTTGTTTGTTTGTTTTTTCTGAACATTTCTTCTCTCTGCTGATAGGACAATCATCCTTGATTAAGGCAGCTAAGTGTCCAACCAAAATGATCTATTACAAGAAATGTTACCTCCCCAATAAGGCCACCTGGACCATTGGCTTCAGTTGCCAGGTTGGGGACTGCACAGATACAGGTTATTGGAAACTGCTCTGCTATGCCAGGACCAGACAGAGCTGTAAATATATTTATAATATATTTCATCTCTAAACAATATGTATTATTTTGTGCTCTCTCAGTTAAGTATATTTGGATTAGAAACTATTTTGCTAAGATTTTGTCTGTTTCCTTTCATTGATTTTTTATCCCTTAATATACAAATTTCAAGCCAGATTCCTGGAAGCTTGCAAGTGCTTGGCAGTTGTGGAGAAATAATGTGATGGACTGGCCACTTCTTTGTGTATTTCTGACTGTCACGAGGACTAGAGTTTCCATCTGGAGTACCAACAATGCAACTAAACTCAAGCAGGCTTTGGTCACATTAAAGTCAACATTTGGATATCTACGTAGTGGTACTAGTAACCAGGAAGAGGAACTGGATTCACAGTATAACCAAAACCAAATAAAACTAATTAAGACTGAGCTTTCAGTGCATAAATTCCAATATGACAAAAGACATAGGTGTGTCTCTTTATAGCAGAGCAATGTGAAAGACAGAGTGAAATATATATACATATACATGTGTATATATATATGAATTGTACACTGACATCAAGAAGTCTCTGAGATGAAAGCATTTAGGAATGCTTTCCTTGAATCTTAAGTTCTTAAAAATTCATAAAATTAAGCACAAGTCCTGTGTATTCTGTGTCTGGTGTTATGAGACGCAAAGGAGGTGTATGCTGATACTTATCTGCTAGTTACTCTAAAAGGTAGAGAAAAGGCACAAAGGACTCATTTTATTTTTTATATTAAAGAAATGTGCTCTGCTTTGCCTTAGAGCTGTGAATTATGTAAGTAAATTTATCCCATAGACTAGTGTAGATTTTTTAGCTTTCTTCCTCCTGTGTAATTTCTTTAGCGTTTTAGATTCTTTGTCAAGTCCAGTTTAAGTTGCAGTTGTTATTGATACTATAATCACTCCATCATCAGTTCCTATATCCAGCTCAGAGCTGGTTTTAACATGAATGGGATATTTTGTATTCAGTGACAAGTTATGGTTGTTTTTTGCTGTTCTGTTTCTTTTCTTAAATATTGAAAATCAGTTCTTGTGATCTTAGGATGGTGTTGGCTTGCTCAATATTACATTTGTGACAGATGGTGGATATGGCTCATGAAGGAGGGCAATACAAAATATAGCCCATTTCAACTCTTTCAGGATGACTTTAAGAATTCTTTTTAAAGCCAGCATTTGCATAAATATTGTTGAATGAAGTACATATGAAGGGTGGTGAAGTGAGAATAAGTATACTCTTGTCATTCTGGTTCCATATTTGTTGACTTATTCAGAGCTTATTAGTGTTTTTCTCTGATATATTACCGTGTAATAGCTGCCTGGAAGCCAATGAACAAATTTTAGGACTATTCAGCTGGTCTTCTGATTGTTGGAAGATCTAGACTTCTAGACTTCTGGTTATGAGCAAAGTCCTATTAGATGGGAGTTAGGATTACACATTTTCATTTTAAGATAAGATTTCTCTGTTAGCAAGCTCTTTTACTTGATGTGAACCCTGACATAGTTCGTGAATTACTGTATCCATTCCCACAGAACAGTTCGTTTCCCTTCTGGGATTCAAATTAATCTTTTCCATTATTATAGATATTTAAAGTTATATATATTAAAAGTTTTAATTTTTTTTTTGTGTAATATTTGTGTAATTCATTTTGCAACAATGTAATGTAAAACTCCTTTTCTACTACTGTGTGAGATACGGGTTGTAGTTAATACTAGAGGGGAGATCATCATATGTACAATATATTCACTTTAACTTTGCACTAACACAAAAATCAAATTCTTTACTTGAAGCTGCTCACTGTTATTTCCCAAGAAATGTTAATGTATTTGGTAACCATGACAAGCTGAAAATGCCCCAGTTACAGCATTATCTTTCAAACTATACATGGACCAAGGTCATTCCCATGTTCCAGAGGTAAAGTGTTATAGATGCTACAAAACTGTACAAAACTGTCACAAGCTAAGAACTTTGTCTTCTTCTAAGTAGGTGATTACTTGAGGTAAAAACCTGAATTCTGCATGTATGTAGTGCCAACTTGTCTATGCTTCAGTCTAATGTGAGTTATAAAAAGATGGGCACATTTTCCAGCAGCTTCTCAGTTTCCCATACTGGCTACTTGCTCTAGTTTATTCCTGTTACAGCTTATCATTGCTTCTGGTACCTACGGAGGGCATTTGTAGTCAAAAGTCCTGTATCCCCAGTCAACTCAATGTAGAAATCCTCATTTAAAGTATAACCAAGTTCTGCTTTCAGTCCTAAGGCTAACAAGAGTAATAAACTCTGTTTTTCCCATTTACTATCCTTGTGCTGCCTCCTGAGTATTTTTTTCTAACAGCTGCTCCTAGAAAACTTGAAGAATGCCAGCAGCTGTTGTGCTGATACTGACAGTTTTTGCACTGCCTCTTGTACTACAGCTCCAGCTACCTATGTTGAAGTTCCACTTCTGAAGACATAAGTTCAGAAGGACAAAAAAGACCCCTATTTCATGATTGGTTTATAAAGTTATTTTGAATTACTGACACAACGAGCATGAGTGACAGTTTCTTTATCTAGAAGACTGCTGTGAAAGCACTTCTTAGTCTGTAATCCCCTCTGTCACTGCAAAACATAAAGGAATTTGTCTTTGAGAACGTGAAGGATATCATAAAGGAATTTAAGGCATTACCTCTCAGAGAATAAACTTAAGGCATTAACTTTAAGAGAATAAATCTACTTTAGATGCTGCCATGTGCACATTGAAGGGTCTGATGTACATGAAGAAATGCTCATGCCTTACAATTCAAAGCCATAAAATTTGTCACTGTATTCTCTCCAAAACAGGCAGATCTTCTTGGGGAGGGAGGTAGCAGGGTTGAAAATACAGAAGACAATACAGTTATTTTGTATTGGTACAATACAGATAAGGTAAACTTCCAGGCCATGGAATTCAATGCTATCTACTATTAATTGATTAGAAAAACCACTGCCATAATTTCTTTCTGTCTTTATCTCTTTATTTATTTGTTTTGGGGGAGTCTCTGTCAGCTAGGGCTTTCTCTCATCTCTCAGTGAATGTGTTAGAAGTTAGAGTGGGGCAGGACAACAAGTCTAGTGAGCAGTTGTGACAGCTTTTTAAAGATAGTTTAACAGTGCAGACAGGTTGTTCTGTGACAACTGGCCTCAGTAATGCTTATCTGGTAACTAGTTAACTACTGTAGCAAGTAGTCATCCAGCACAGCCTTAAGTATTATAGAGGAGCAGAACACTGATGGGAACACTACTGTTATTTGTCTTTTTTAACAGAATACAAGGGTTCAAAATCTCTTCTCTTGCAGAGAATTGTCCCTGGAATTACAGAAACATCTATAAAGGAAACTATACCACTTTTTTTTCCAATTAATTGAACCAAATATTCAGTTATTGAGAATTGGTATGAGACAAGAGGCCTACCCAGGTTTGGTTAAAGATTTATTTGTTGATAAGAGGAAGACAGACATTTTAAGTTAGTCTGTTTCAGCTAAGGATAGACCAATAAGGAGGCTGTTGAAAGTAGAGCCAAGTTAAGATAAATATTTATTTTCAATTATAAATATTATAATTTGATAGAAGAAGTTACCATAAGAAATGATTGTTCACTTTTCGTCCCAGGAGAATCAATTAGGTCCTTGTAACATTTTGAGAACCTGATAATCTTTCCAATAGGTTTGGACTATCAGACAGGGAAACTGAGGCAGAGTGGATGGATTGTCACAGTTCCCAGAGACACTGCAGCAGCTACAGTACAATTGCTTCAACTACAGGTGACTTTTGTTACTACCCTTTTAACTGAACATAAAGAACAATTGCTGTATTTAGGCCTCTTGGCATTCCCTGCTTGAAAATGCATGCTAAACCTTGTGTTGCCTTTTTAGACAAGAGGTTAATCCACTAGTTTCACAGATGCAATTTTACACAACCTTTTTTCGGGGGGCGGGTGGGGGAGATGGGGAGTGGTGTGCTCTTCTAAGTATGTTCCCCTGAAAATATGAACTTGAGTTGAACCTTTTCATAAAAGGCAAAAAGGCCAAACAAAAGTTAATATAATTGATAAAGGAGTGTGACACTTATCTTTGTGATTCATTTGTTATTCAGTGTGCATTTAGTTCACTAGAGATTTTTATTTGGTGGAAAGCATGAACTGGATGGAATACAGTGTGAATCTTCAATATAAAATAAGATAAAGTCTGCCTGTTAGTCTTTTTTCAAATTAACTTTGGACCTTGAAAAAAACATTCCAAGAGCACTTTGTCTACCTTGTGGAACTGCAGTATTATCAGACTTGATAACCAAATATTTTTAATGTAGAACTTTGAGTTCCATTTAAATGTATAGGTCTTCCATAAGAAGAACTTTAGAAGCACTGTTTTCCACTTCTGTGGTTTTTATTTCCAGACTGAGCAGCAGAAATTCTCTTATTTAAAATTTATTGACAACTGAGCATAAAAATGTGCCTAATACCTACCATCTTTAAGTCCATGTGTTCCATGGACTTCAGTGAGACAAAACTTGTTCAGGGTCAGAAATGGAGCTAAAACGTACCCAGAAGGTTTCATATATAAGAAACCTACTCACCACTATATGAAATGTTCAGTCAAAGTCACCAACAACACGGCCAAATTCAGGAAAATTTGCAGAAGTGGAAATTTTAGGCAAAGTGAAGGTATGAAAGTAATCATGTGTGCTCTAAACAATGTTCATATTTTGGGCATATCTTCTTCACTTTGGTATAAAAATTTCAGTGTGATGACAGTTTCCAAGATTTTTTTTCAGAGTAACGTTGTCAGAGCATTGTTACAAAAGCCAGGATTTTCCTTTTCATCTCCTCAAGGAGAGGAGGAAATTCAGTCTAGATCTCACTCTCAGGGTGAGGGCTTTAAACAGGAAATGTTGTGTGAAAGCTGGTACTTTATACCACAATAAGACTACAACAGCACTATATAAAATTACAATTCTCCCTCTGTTTTATGAAAGAGAAGAGAGGCTTTATGCATGGCTGGAGATTAATTTATGGTATATAAACCACAAATGACCTCTGAATAATGTATTGGTAACCCTTCTGGGGTGACTTTTATGTGATTCTATTGAAACAGATTTTTTCACAGTTTTTTGACACTTAGAACACTTTGCCTGTAATTATAGCTCCTTTAGATGCGTCTCAGGAAAGATTACATCAGGAAAGAATGCTCAGTGGAAAAATGTTTCTGCCTTCTAGACCTATAGATCTCAGTTAACAATTGATCAGCAGAGGACAAATATTAAAAGTAAACCTGACCACTTCTCAAATGTCAAGTTACATATGGAGGACACTTTTTGATAGACTAGTGCCGTAGTTTACCTTATGTTAGGCAATGTTATCTAGAAAATGCTGCCCAAAACAATATTTTCCCTCAAGGAATCTGCTCCATGAGAATTCTCTGAATTTATCTCCTTTTAAAATAAAAAACATTCCAAGAAGATAGATTTCAAAACTCTCCTTGTAACCTTTACAGTTGACTTGAAATGCATTGTAATTTTACTTGGCTTTTGTTTTCAACTTATTTTAAGGTGTTTTTCTATTAACGTTACATTGATGGCTGATATCAAAATAGGTGGCATAGCTTCTGAAAAAGAAGTTTAGTGGGTCACACATTTAAACAAAGATGGACATAATAGCCTACTTAAATTAATGTATTATCATATAGCCATTATGCATTTATTTTATGTATGTCTTAACATCATTACACTCTTGAAGTGATCCATGATTCAGCAGCTGAATATTATTGAAACAGGCTTAAATCTACTTTTAAAATAGATAAATCTGCCATCACACTTTAACATATTCATCACTGTAAAGCATTGCTTGATACTTAGTGGAAAAATACAGTCCAATGTTTTAATATGCTTAGGCATCAGATGTGGAAGGAATGGCTAATCTAGTAAGAGAGCACTTACTATGTTTTACTTTTAAAATATTTTAGGAGAAATTCTTTATTAAAAGACTTTTTGTATTATATATTGTTAATTTGCGCGATTATTTTTCCAAAAAAGATCTATTTTAGTTTATGATGAATTGTTACTTCCCTTTCCTTCTGTTATTTTTGAACAACTTTAACTAAATACCTTTAACTGTCTTTAACTAAGTAAGTCAGTAAATCCTTGTATTTAAATAAACCGATTTTTTTTCAGCTCTGAGTAAGGCTTAACTTCTTTAGATTTCTTTGGCCAAATAGTTATATATATAAGGCATGAGTTCTGTTACTTACACATTCTCATGTCTCAAGACAAATAAAAGAATCAAGCATTTTTACTGGAACTAAGTACTGAGTAAATTGGGTAATCTGATTCACAATTGTGGAGTGCAGATGTTGATCAAATGCCTTTTCTCAAACCGGCATGTCTGTACTGAAATTAGTGTATTAGTTGTAATGTGCTTGCTTATTAAAGAAACACAAAATTGTTAAAACAAAATCAATAGTATTTCAGAATTAGTTACCTGAAAGTTAGAAAATAGCAGAATGAGTATTTGTTATGGAAAATTAGTTCATCTGACTGAGTGCATATAGTGCATTTTCCGCAGACCTCCCATTTCATCTGTGTTTGTAGCAGACACTGTTCAATTAAATGTTCCCCCATTCAAACTATGCCAGGTGGAAAACATTAATAACCTACTTGCAGAATTGCTCTGATATTTATCCTTAGGATTACAGTATTAATGAATTATTTTCACAGCACAGTTTTGAGGTGAGAGAGAGAGAGATGCTAATCCCAAGTGCAGAGATATCAGAATTGGCCAAAACATTTGGCTTTCTACATTGAAGTGCTAGGATTAGAGACTTCCCTTTTCACTGTGCACAAAATACACCTCTGGTGACTTCAGTAGAGATTTCCAGAAGTGTTTGCTACTGCAAATCAGAGTCTGTATTTATTTAGTTTGCAATCCTAATTCAAGAGCCCTCCAATCCCCTTCCTCTTCTTCTCCTCTTTCGAAGATAACCCAGGGTGGCCCAGGTCCCCATCTCCAGCACTGTCTGTGAATGATATGTGACAGATTAATCTTAGTCATCCCATGCTAAACCCTACAAGATTTAAGAGAACTCTTTTAACACATGACAACTTTATGATATAGCAATTGAGCCTCGTGCTCTAGCCCTGAGAACCAGGTTATGCTTTGCATCAGCATAGCCACAGGATCTCTACTCTATTTCCCAGTAAATAAGGTGATGCTTACTGGAAGAAATCCTAGGGCCAAATGAAGAGGGATCTAATTTTACAGGGCAGCGTTTAGGGCCTTCCTCTTGCCCCATTCTCCCACAAAGTAGTCTACTTCATTCATTCCACTCCTCTATGAGATCAGAACACACTGAATGAAGTAGACAGAAGAGTAAGGGAATAGCTAACATGTTTTCCCTAGGAGCTATGGAAACTAAACTAAGGTGTGACCAGCTTGATAGTAGGATTTCCTAGTTTTAGAGCGCTTGCCTTGGCAAAAACATTGATAACATTGTTTCAATATTTTGCTGTGATGATACAAATTGCATTCTGTGATAACTGTGAAGTGAAAAAGACAGTGAAACTGTGCAACAGCTGGTAAAAGCAGTTTCCCTGCCTGATCCTGTTTTGACCCTAACTTAACTACTGGTTTATAGTACCTCACTGTATCATGAGCATTGGTAGCTTGATCAGTCAATTAATTTTCTTTCATTTGTAGGAATGTAGCTATATTCTCATAGACTTATACCAAAAATAACATGATTTCTATATTTTACTAGGGTAAGAGAAAACAACACAAAAGCCCACTCACACACCCACCCCTAAAAAACCTCCAAGCAATGAAAATTAACAAAATCCCACAACAAACAAACAACCAAACAAACAACAAACAAACAACCTTCACAAAATACCTAACCCAGGCAGCTACATAAAAAGCATTCCAGAAGACATTTTACATTATTTTGGAGAAGTGCAATATATATGTATGTACATGAACTATGAAGGTCATGAAATTGTATTTTCATGACATGCTAAATGTCATAAAATATAATAAATCATCAGTCTTCAAATTTCTCACTAGTAAACTGAAATCCTTAAAAGAGGTTTTATTAAAAATATTTGCCTGGTAACAGGACATTGTGGACTTGGACTTATATATTAAAAAATCATTTCAGAGGGATTTGGACTGAATGGAAAGTTCTCTCAAAGGAAATGTCTCTTAAAAATATTTTTTTTAAAATGTGTGTTCATATACATAGTACATCATCACTGCAGGGGATCACTCTCATAGTGGCTGCATCTGTTATTTTATTGTCTTTACCTCAAGGGAAGCCCCTTGCATTCAGTAAGCATTGGAATCAATGCTTTAAATTTTGAATTGTGAAGATGTGAAAACTGGCAAGGAAGTAACAAAATAGAAAATGGTTAAGTTGTACTCCTTTTAGGAAAGGAATGGAATCAAGCTTGAGCCTGAGAGATTGTAATCAGTTGTACAAAAAATTAAAACTTTATTTAATGTTAAAAAATGGTAGTATTGTTGTGAGAATGATGTCAGCTTTTTAATCAGGGAAAATATTTAAGCTTACTTTAAACAATTCTTGCATATATCATAATTCTGCAAGTAATGATGGTCTTACCTGCCTTATTTGTTTTTGGAATCTGAAAGCTTAGAGACAGCTTCGAAAGTAAGTTTCCTTAGTATGAGGCAACTCTAAGCCTCATACTAAGGTTGGATTTAAGATAAACACCCAAAGCTTTTACTGAGAGAAGCGTGTTTTCCCTTCCAATTTATGTGTAAAATTAGCATGCCTAAATTCAAACAAAAACAAGAAAACATTTGTCCAGAATTGCAGAGAGCTTTCTGATTCACAAAAAGATAGCCACCTCTCCTACCTTTAACTGGCTACAAGGTGTCATGAGATATCTATTTTCATTTTGGATACAGTACT
>VWYO01021823.1:79372-101303 GCA_013400275.1 Rhadina sibilatrix | reverse complement strand
TACACATATACATGAATATGTAATTTTGCATATATGCATTCACATATGTACAAAGTAATATAGCTTTCAAGCTTCTGGGTTGGTCTGAGAATAGAAATAAATCCTGTGTGGTGCTGAGTTGAAAGCACAGAAAATAGTTAGGGCATAGAAAGTTACAACACTCCTCTTCTTCCACATATACATAGAACCAGACCAGATGTGACCTTAAATACGGGCAAGAGATTTGACTATGTTTAAAGAAGTTTTTTTGAAGCACTAGTGTTGCAAATACTCTTTTATGACTCTCTTAAATGTCAACACTGTAAATACTTTTCTCTGAGGTACTTTCCTCGCAAATAAGGATAATCCTTTATTTAATGTCACAGGTGTTCTTATCTTCTTAAACTTTCCATTCTTATAGTTTTTAACAGAGTCCACAGCAGAAACAGTAACTTTTTATTACTGGTTCTAGCTGGAATACCCTTAGCATCATCTGCTTGTTTTTGATGTAGCTTTTGTATGTAAATAGTCTGCTGTTTAGGTAAAATGAAGTTATCACTAGGTACTAAGATCTTTTAATAGTAAATACATTGTGCATATATTGTGCACACAAAGAGCAGATGCTCTCCATCTCCTATTTAGATAGTAAAGGATCCTGATCTGAGCATAGGAAATGACAATTTGGTATTGACACTTCTCTGTAAGCCTGCCTTGCAAATTGAATATAAAGTTCTAGAGCAGGTTTATTCTGGTCAGATTGTTTTAGTTGTCCTTTTCTCATTTAGATGTTTTGGATTTAGCTGTCTTACCAACCATGGATGCTTAGAGAAGCCTGGGCTGGCTGTAAGACTTCTCCAGTTCTTTTGACAGACAATCTGTCTGGGAATGGTCCTTACCACTCTCTTTAGGCCTGTCTGAGTTGATTTGGGCATACTTGATAAATGAGGGAGCAAGTTTAAGTCCACTTTAAAATAACAAGTGTACTTCAACACTTTGAGTCAATAATTTGAGCTCAGGCCAGAAGAAAATTTTATTTTGATATAAAATTTTGATAACACCTATTACCTTTGTGTAGTGTGTCATCTAGCGACTCTAGCAAGCTCTGTGCTTATCAGTTTTTGAAGACAACATATCACTAATATTTCATTGTTCATCCATAGAGGAAGGGTAGGATTTTTCATTTCTGCTCTTCAAAGAATGCAGGACTACATTTCTTTTCTTGAAAGCTAAAAAAAAAAACCAAACCAACCTGACCAACCACATAACCCAGGATGGGCTGTGACTGCAAAGTGTGATGACAGTCATTTTTGCATTCTTGCATATTCCAAGCTACATGTTTCTCCACACTGATATTATGCCTCATTAGAGAAGGGATTTTTAAACAGAAGCAGCGTGCTGGTGTCAAAATGAAGGGATAAGATGTTTTAAATCTCTTATGTATTTGAATAATTTAGAGAGCTGCCTCACACGTTTTTACCTTGGAGCGATTTTTTCAGAGGAAAGAATCTAACACATTATCCTAAATAGAGCATCTAATCAGTGCCATCATCAAATTAATGAAATTAATTGAATCAATCTAATCAATTTTTTACACAGTAAAAAATCCTCAGCACTCAAAGTGGAAGAGATAAAAGTAAGAAAGAAATTGAAATGTGGAGCTGCAAAATTACTAGCCATGGTTTCTAGTTTCATGAAGCCTCAGCATCAGAATAGAAACAAAACTATAATCCCCAACTTTAAAAAGGGCTTTAGAGTATTGTAGTGAATTGTTGACTCTGGTTTACTTACTAGGGAAATGGTTTGAAATTATAACAAAAAAAGATAAATCATTGCAATAAAGCAAGAATGAGATGTACTATAATAAAGCAAATTTTAACATATCCATCACTAAAGAGAGTTAAGAAATCTTACCTTTCTGTTCTAGTTTGGGACAAAATTTAGGAGGAAACTTCCCAAAGGGGTCTCCTCTAAAAAGCAAATTCCAGCAGCTCCTCTCCCAGCTAGTTTGGGAGAAAAACCTCCTTGGAGAGAAGTGGAAAAAACCTATTTATTTAACAAGCAAAATATTCACGGGCATTAATAATAATAATAATAATAAATTAAACAATGCTTAGAGAAGCCTCTAAAACATCTGTCGCTGCTCTGAAGAGATGGCAAATTCAGAGAGTCCTTCTGTAGTTCAGAGTCCTCTGTGGGTGTGTCTCAGTCTCTTCAGTCTCTCTCAATCCCTCCAGGCTCAGACCCGGTGTCCAGGCTGCAGAGCAGCTTGGGGGCCGCCTGGGCACTTGTCTTGGTGTTCTGGACGGGAGAGAAGCTGAATAGTTCCAGTTCTGGAAAACAGTTCTGGAAAAACCTTCCTTTCCATAGCTAAAGAGGAAAACAAGTGAAAAAAAGCAAAGAAAAACTCCCTGCCTTTCTCTCTCTCTGCAAAAGCCAAGAACTCGGAGACCACTGAGCTCTTATCTCTCTATGTTTTGAATACAAAGAGGGAAAAATCTCTCTCTCTCAGCCTAGCTTAAATCTACAGGACCATTTCTGAGCAAAAGGATGGACGATGGGGATACCAGCATCATAAAGTCACCCCGGGACACTTTCTTAGGATAATAAGACAATCTTCTTATGTATTAACAACAGATTAACATTAATAATAAAGCTGAAAATGTAATTTTTCAAAACAAGGTGCTTCCTGGCTGCTTTCCCATCTGACTCTGGTGTTACAATATCCTCTCTGTAAAGTGAATAAGATCTTTAAGGGAGGNATTACTCCTTGTAAAGAAAAAAAAAATTTTAAGGGAGAAAAAAAAAAAAAAAAAAAAAAAAAAAAAGAAGGAAAAAAAAAACCTCCCCCACACTCTCACACGCACTTTCACTCCAGACTGCTCTCCTTACCCCTGATAGCATAACAGGCTACACATTTTCCCTTCAATTAGACTGTTGAGTGTCACAGTGTGTTTGGGGTTGGGATTTTCTTTACTGCTCTTGAAACTACATTTTCATAGTTTTTCTCCATGTTGTTGTGGGTCCTCTGAAAGCTGCAGTCTCTTTGGCGAAGAGACTTCTCTGACCATAGTGCTCCCATCATTATTTTTCTACTCCTTCTTTCTTTTCTCCTCCTCTCTTTCCCCACTGTTTCTTTTGTTTCCTTAAATATTTTTTTCACAAAGGCATGACCACTCTGGCTGAAGGACTCAGACATGCCCTAAAAGGAGATCCCCTGGTGCCAGCTGACACTGCACAGAACAGTCTCACTGTCCCCTTTCAGAAGTGCCTCTGAAGCCACTCGCTGCCAGCACCTGGGCCCTTGCACCCAGGATTAAGGTGGCTGCTGCTTCAAAATTTTCCAAAGACAAAACTAAGATCCTTGCAAATGGTTATAGAAACTAGCTGGGGAGGAGATAGCATGACAGAGGACATGCAGAATTGAAAAATGCACAGTGATGAACAAAAGGAAGAGCACCTGGTTTGTCAGTTGAGAACTATATTATAGTACAATTTTGTCGGGAATGGTGAGCAGCTCCATCCAAAAAATCTAGGAAATGTTAAAGAAGACTAGACCAGAAAAAATCACTATTGTGCTCTCACATCTTGAGCACTATGTGCATTGTAACCCTTTTTCAGAATACTGAAGCACAAAAATGCAGAGAAGAGTAACAATTATGGCTGAAGTTATACCATGATTTTTAGAGGAAAATGAACTGTAAAACCTGAGAAATTAAGGATAAGAGCAATAGACAATACATCCTTGCAAAATCAGGTATGGTACAGAGAAGCTAAGTGTAGACTATTCGTTACTCCTTTTAGCACTGAAACAACCTGGCAGGCTCCCACTGAAGTGAGCAGGCAACATATTCCCAGACTTTTTTTGAAGGGGAAATGCTTTTTCACAGTGTGCTTAACATTAAATTGTGAAATTAATTTCCACAGGAGGTTATTAACACCAAAAGTTCAAATGAATCTGAGAAAAGGGATTAGGTGAATTAGTGGAACAAAAGTCCATGGGGACTAATGAATGTGATCACCTGACTCAGGATGTCATAAAACTACTGATTCCTGGAAAAGAACACCAGCAAATGCATTACCTTGTGACATGCCTTGGAGAGCAGGCTTTGCAGGACACTACTGAAAGCAAGTTTTTGGCAAATGGTCTGAACCAGTACAACAATCGTTAAACACAAAAGGTGGGGAGTAGCCTTACTTAGACTAATTCCATTGAAATACATATGTACTAAAGAAAATAATCTTTGGATTTTACCTGCTTTTCTCTCTTTTTTTCCAGCAGGCTTGAGTTGTGCATTCTATTCTCATTACCTTTTTTCCTGGCAGAAAATATGAGAGAGGGCAGTAGGAAAATAAAATAGTAGTACCAGCTGTACAGATACCTGTTCCTGAAAAATAAAACCCTAATATGGAAGAAGGAGATGGGCAAAGGCAACGTACCCACAAATGTACCCCCATGCTGCACAATGCAGCATGGAATAATGTATTGGGGTGACTGTTTACCTCCACTTGTATTATGTTTTCAGCACTTTTTTTTTCCTTATTGTTTGATCACTTGGTTTCATTTGGTTTATCTAGTAAAACAGAAACCCCATTTAACATCATCTTCAAGTAAGTAAGTTTTATATTAAATATTGCTTTCCCCCTGTGGAACATCTAAAAGGACCCAGTCAGAGGGTATTGGACTGTAGTACTACTATAAATCTGCACATATTATTTTGAAATAACAGTTATTAAAAGTATGCTGGACTCAGTTATTAAAAGCATGGACTCAGACCAGCAGGGATGCTGAGATGTTTATTCAGACAAAGGAGCTGGTGTTATGCATTTCTTCAAGACACTGTACTTCCTTACAAGCTGTTTTTCACTAAGTGACCTATCACACATTGCCATGTCAGCCACACGCTTTCCTGATGTCCTTCTGTGGGGTGATCAGGTGCTGTTCAGGTGTCTGGCAGCTTCCAGCAGGCTCCTCTCTGCACAGAGCATCCACAGTGTGGCACCTCCTTCCCCCAAGGTCAGGCAGAGACAACCTCTCTGTGCTGCCATGGGTTCTGCAGGTGTGTCCCACAGCCTGTAACTCCATTCTATTTCATCTCTCTCTACAATCCTGAGGAGCCCCAGCCATACCTGAAAAATATTTCAAATCTTCTGTTTACTTCTCTGCAAAAGATCTTTCATGCAACACTTTGATTACAGTTTGGATGTTTTTGTAGATACAGTGTTGACTGCAACAACAACTTTTAGTTTATTTTTCAGTATACAGTTTGATGAATAAATAACTAAAAGAAATTACAGTCTTTTCTGCACATTTATTTTATCATTTATGACAAAAATAGAGCTCACCTCAAACTATTTACTTCAGACTTCTCTTGGCTGATTTCATTTCTGTAAATACTACTCAGCAAAAGTTTTTCAGTTCTCTCATTCACATAGTTTCACTCCAAACACTCATAACTTATTCTTAATAAATGTCAAATATATCCACCCAGTTATCAAACTGTTTTGATGTCAACCCATAAGGGATTTTGTTTGCTTCTTTTTTCTTTTTCCTTTTTGAGTTGGTAAGTGAGTGAGCAAGTGAGTGAATGAATGACTTTTTGGTACTTAGATGCTGGCTGGAGATAAACCTCAATACACATTAATTAAGGAAGATAGAGCATGGTGTTATATAGAAGGCACTGTCTAAGTCAGCAAATTTTGACTAAGTGGAACAACAATGTAGTGATCAATGACAAATAAAGATTCCCATCAGAAAATACAGCAACATTTGCCAATATTTTCTAAAAATGACTGAAAATATTGGTTTTTTCCCAAAAAAAAAAAAAAAACAAAAAAAAAAAAAAACACAAAAAAAACAACAACAACAACAACAACAACAAAAAAAATACAACAACAACCACACACACACACACAAAAAAAAAGGTAGAAATTGCATAGAACACAACTTTGCCCTAAAATATATATTCATTAGTTCCAGCACTTAGCACTCATCTGGCTCTCAGCTCTAGACATTAATATCTTTAACACTCAATATTCATGCCATTCTCCTATAGTAATAACTTTCAATAATAATGTAAGGAGAATATCAACTGGAACACATTAACTTCATAACATGCTTTTTATTTGAAAGTAAAGCACTTAAATTGTGTCATGAATGTATTCCTTCAAATTGCAACTCTCAAACAGATGCTCTACTGCACTTACTACCCTCATACTTCCTTGACATGGAAGTAAATGCAGCTTTTAAAATGGATTATGATGAAGTTTAAAATACCACTTTATAGACAGTTATCTTAGTAAGTAATAATGACTAATTTTTCCAGTGTGTTCGTTGATCACATCATTCTCACCCAAAGACAGATTTCCCAGTATACAGAAAAAACTTCAGAGTCTGGTAACAATCCACTTTATTTCAAAAGGAGTTAGTTACATGCAGTAAAATACCAAAGGGAGTTTGGTTTTGATTTTCATTTTTCATACACTCCAGTTCTAAAGGCTTTTGTGCGGTAACACATTCCATGTTATGGGTGCTTTTGGCCAGCCTCAGTAGCACTGGAGGCAAAGGAGTGAGATCACTGCTGAAATTGTAAAAAGGAAATACTAGAGGTTATTTTGCATAAATTAGATTTATTCTGGTTGCCTGGGCTTGGTATTTAAAGATCTGGTTTCACCTTCTGTTCAGTGTAGGCCACTTAGAAAAAAATTTTATAGTAGTAAAAATGGTAATGTACAAGGAAAAAAAAGGCTTTAGAGGCTGAGTCTATCTAATCGTAAGATTGTCCAATTTGCAATATAGGTTTTCTTCTGATCCCAAAAGTGCGTGTCTAAAATTGTGAAGTTTCTATAAATAAATACAGAAAAGTTGGAATTATTTTCACAAGAGTGAAAGTCAAAATATGGCCCAGAATTCTTATTTCATCTTGAGCAGGTCAGCCCCTTCAGAATTTATTACTGTAAATTAGTTAGGACTAATTTAAACCCTGACAAATTTGAAAATCATCTGCCTGCTTTGCTCATATTCCTGACAAAATGTTAATCTTTTAACTTTACTGAAAGAAAAAACTTACTCTGTTTTCCTGTCATGGAAAATAGACTTCTTGAAGTGCTGACTTAATTTCTGATTCTCAGTTAAGGTTTAAAAAACCCTCCCCTTTTATTTGTCAGTGTTCTACATACAGATGTGGTTTCAAATTTAACTGAAGAGAAAAAGCAATTTACAGCACTTTTAGCAGAGAAAAGAAGAAAAGCTGTAAAGGTCCGATGGCACAACAGATAACTTTTGAAAAAATTAGAAATTGCCCATAATTTGAAATTTCCATAGAAGTTTATTAGAGAACTTGAAGATATACATTTTTTTAATCTGTTTTCTACTTGAACATGAAAAATTAAATACTGTCTGGATGATATGACCCACTAGAAGTCTAATCAGTCCACTGAGTCTGTGATTGAAAAACAGGATGGAATTTCTTTGTACTTATTAGACAGCTGAAGCTGACAAATGGGGAAATCTTTCTCTATTCCAGGTTATGATACTTCAGAGAGTAAGAACATCTGCAGACATACATAATCTTTTTGTGTATTAATATAAGGTTGTGATTTACTCACATAGCAATTACTAAGAATTAATAATATACTTATGGGAGATATTTTGAAAACAGGAAGAGATTCAGCAGTTCAAGAAATAAAATTTTTTGCATTTATGTTTTTTGCATGTTTTTTTTTTTTTTTGTCCTGACTGAAAAAAGCATTCCTGTTCAGAAAATTGTTATTATATGAATGATTCTCTGTATTAGATCTCCATGAGAAAAAAACAAAAACAGTTGTGCAAGTATTTAATCCTTACACATTAAAAATAAAACACAATATAAAATTTAACAAGAAGCTAAAATGCTTTAACAATAGTATGAAAAAAATGTATGTGGCAGATATATCAGACGACTTAGCTGGGGAGATTGGGGTTGGGGAGAAGAGTTCAAACATTTTAATGTTAAAACAGTGTGTTTAGGCTCTACCTAAACCCCTATATTTTTTATTTATTATTCAGACTTTATGTATATTTAGCTGCCAAGGTTGTAGTTCATTCCCGTCTTGATTTTTAGGATCTGACACGAGAGACATTCTCAGAGTATGCTTTTTTGGAAACTGTTCAAATAAAATAGAATATTACTTTTGAAAATAATCCTGTTGCAGTACTCTCAATATCCCACTCTACTTTTGTATTTTTGCATTTTTGATCTGTACTTATGGTGGGATTAACACAAATATTTCTTGATTATCAGGAATTAATTAAGAAGCAATTACTTTAGACTTGGACTTGTATCCATCCTTCAGTCTTTAATCCAAGCCCCAGGGCAGAAAGCATGTCATCAGTCAATTGATCAGGATTGATGATTAGGTGCTTAGGATGGCAGAAAATCCAAGTGAGATGTGACTTAATTCTGCCGTTTTCAGCTCATTTCACCCATGTGGTAAGAATGGGTGTAGATTGAGATGGCTTCTGTTATGTGGGCCGAGTGCTGCTCTGCTTCAGAGGTTTGAGTTCTTGATTGATTAATTCAACAGCTTGTAAAATTTTTCCTTATATGTAACATTAAATGTTGATTGAATATCTGAACTATGAGAGTCCTTCCAAAGTGCAGCTGGTAAAAATAATGTGATACTTGTAGTCTCCTGCTTGTTCCAGTGTATGCATTTGATCAGGTATTCTTGAAACATAGAAATTGAATACAGATTTTAATGCACAAAATTCCTCCTACATTTGGCATATCTCCTTAATCTGTATTTATTTCTATAAATATTGGGCCACATATGCACCCTGTTAGTATTTTTATATTGTGACTAGAACTGTGCCATTTTAAAAGTATCTCCATCTGTTCTTCAATGAACTCATTAAAAAAAATCACTAAAAACCAAAACTCAAAAATCCTGAGAATGAATATGAAGAAAATATTATCTGCAAGGACTAAACAGTATCCTAAACATGCTGCTTAATCTGAAATCCTTTTAAACATTTTAACAATAATAAAAAATCCCCTCTATCCAATTTTTTTTTAAAAATATATTGTATGTAATTTTATACAAGTCATACTGTGTATACAGATTGCAGCAATGCTTGGGTCTATCTTCCATCATGAGCTTGCTATTTTTTAAGCATAGTTAAGGGACTTAAGAACACTGAAGATTAAACCTGTCTGATTTTCTCTTGCTGCCTGCAAAGTCTGGTAGAATCTTTTCTGAAGTACCTGTGACACAACTTTGAGTTCTAAGAGAACAGAGCAGCTGTTGTTCATTGGCCAGCTATAACCAACAGTAAAGAACACTATTGATATTGACTCATTAATCACTTCATATAACACATTTACAGGCACTAGCCTGTATATAAAATTCAACTTAGTGCTGGATACATAGGCATATGTCCATAAATATGCTGTTAATGTAACGCTTAGAGATACATAAGAGTGTCCACAAAGCCTGCCATCAGGAAATTACTTGTAAAACCCCTCTTTAATACCCATTGCATGTATGCAAAGGAGCAGTGTTATGTATTTTCCCCACATTATCTATTTAAGTGAATGTAATTGATTTTAGGCTGAACTGGAAATCCTAAAATGCACATAGAAAAAATAGAGGTGATCAGGGTAATATTTCAATCACATCATCTTTTAGAGAGTCAATTACTGCTCAAATAAAAATGCTACAACAAAAGTAAATCTGTGTTTGAATACATATAAAAAACTTAATAGACAGGGGAACCTATTTATTTCTCTTAAATGAGCCCAAGTTAACCTCCACACATTAAAGATAACTTTGTATAGAGCCTATCCTATAAATAGAAGTTCTCTTCAAATGATGCATTGTCCTCAATCTTTTTTGTGGCAAAAGTAAAAATTATTGGAATGGACTCTTGCTGGTTTTGCACTGATTGACATTTAGCGAGGAGAGAAGAAGCCACCCACGAAAATGATTTTTCTAAGAGGATCCACTAAGAGTCTCCTCCATGCCTGACAAAACCAATCAGTAACTAGTTTGAATACTGACAACCTGTTAAACCAATTAAAGAGCTGAATACGCCTCTCTGAGATTCACATTTTAAGATAAACAAGCCCAGGAAAGCTCTCCTCTTCTTGCAGCCTGGGGGCAGGTAACCGGCCGGGCTGGTGCCTCTGTGCAGCTGGGCCGGGCTGGGCAGGCCCTGCTGAGGGCCCGGACCCTTCCCGGGGAGCCCCTGGGCCCCATCCCAGCCGGACCTGGCCCCAGCGGCTGTTAACATCTTGTCCTGGGGTGGTTCCCTCCAGGAAAGTGCTCCAGAAGAATTAAAATGTGGTAGTTATGAGGAGCTGACTGAAGTGGTGGCTTCAGTTAATATTCACTTGAGAGCTGAGGCAGAAACTGAAGGTCTGCTTTAATTAATATGGAAAGGGAACATATCAATTTTCAACTGAAATGTAAAAATTACTAAAATAACAAAGGAGTAAGTCTTACAGTAGTAATTGATTAAAATAAATCCTTCTTGAGAGTGATGATAGTAGCTGGAATACAGAGCTGCCAACTAAAACAGAGAGATAGCTAAAACTTTCTGAAACTCACTGAGCCAAGGAGAAACTTGGAGATAAGAATTAACAGTACTTTGATACAATAACTGTGAGTTCAAATTGGCTCAAAAAAGTAGAGTTCTGATCTTGAAATGTAAATATCAGTATGAAGGAGAGGAAGAGATACAGGCTGTGACAGCCAGGAACAGCCAGGGTATTAATTACATGGTGCACGGAAACAAAGGTGCAAGCCATGTGTCAGAGTTGGTGTGGGTAGGTCAGTATGCACAGGGTGGGTAGAGAAAAGGGCTTGCAGAGCGTGCTGAAATGTAATGTTTTCAGTTCTACTTTCATCTCTCTGGTAGAATATAAGAATGACCTATGCTTAAATACAGGACTGTACTGTTAAGGAATATTATTCGGCATGGTTGTAAACTTGCACCTTACTAAAATGCTACTTTCCCTTGATTGGTAAAGGATCAAATTAATTTTGCCAGACTTTGAGTATATTTTCCAGCCTTTAGGAAGCAATCACTGAGCCAAATCTAAAGATGAAACTGAGCAAATGACACAGCGGAGAATTTCCACAATGCAAAACACAGATGTGCCACATCTATGTCTGTTCTCATCTCTGTGTTCTTTCCTCAAAATAAAAACATGCCAGCCAGAGGGCATGTTCATTTAGTTAAAAAACTTTCTATGCTGTACAGGAGACAGAGGAAAACCAATATGCAATGCAGTGGGTAATTGACTAGATATGGGGAGTCAAGACAAAGGAAAAAACACATTGTGTTCACAAACCCAAATAACTAGTAGCCTGCCAGAAAAGATGTATCTATTAAGGATAAAAAAAGAAGGAGCATTTGTATGGTGTATGATCTGTCAGTGGAGAAAGAGGTCTGTGAATACATAACAACATTTCATCTGGAGAGAGTCCATGTCATCAAATTGCTTTCTGTGTTGCCCTGTAGAAAGAATTTCACAGGGGAAGAGCACAGAATGGCATGTGATGAAAGTTAACCTAGCAAAGAACAAGGATTTTTTTTGGTAGCAAGCCTGAGCTCATTCATCAGCAACTTGCTTGCTTTCCCAGAGTGAAAATGTACTAAGTTCCCTCCAAATAAGCAAGTTTTTCTTGCAAAAATATCAACCTGAATTCTAAAACCATTGCCCTGACAATGCTGCATTGCAGGATGCACAGCTCAAATCTTGATAATCTGAGATGCTGACAGAAATGCTAGGAGTCTTGTATGTGAGACATGCCCAGCATTAATTTGTCCAGCACAAGATTCAGAGAAAGGTGCTGCTAAATCCCATTTGCAGTGGTGTGGTTCAAGCAGGCTAAGGTATCACAGGTGCTTTTGAAAGCTGAATGTCAATACACCTGTACTAAGAGACAGTCCTATAATATACAATAAAATCTGCAAGCCTTTGATTTGGGGGAAGCAAATGTCCCCTGGAACTCATCATAAATATTATACTGCTATGAAAAAAAAGGGCTTCTTCTTATTCAGAGAGCGCTGTGCCAGAGCTTGGGCTAGTAGGACTTACCTCACTACGAAGCAATTTCCAGTCACTGCCAGAGAGGATTGTCATTGTACACCACACCTCTCTTCTGTCCTTCCCTCTGGCTGGCATGTTTTTATTTTGAGGAAAGAACACAGAGATGAGAACAGACATAGATGTGGCACATCTGTGTTTTGCATAGTGAAAATTCTCTGCTGAGAGCAAACAAGACTACAGCACTTTGCAGAAGCTGAGAAAAATAACTTTGGCGTACCCATTTCTGGACACAAGCCTAGATACCATCATACCTTCTCACTCTCCAGTCAGAAAAAAACAGGTATGTGAGAAAAAGTTCCCAAAATTCTACCCAGCTAAATGGTGAGTTCCTGTTCAAGCACTTCAGACTCAGATTTGTCTTTTCCTCTGTAATTCTGTAATTAGAGAATTAGTCACATCTTGTGACTTACAGCACTTTGCAAGTGTTTGTCTACATATATACTTTTTCTTCCTTTCATATATTACTTTATTTCATTTAGGGCTAAACCAATGATTTCAAAACCAAATATTTCTTTTGTCTAATGTTAAAGTTCACAGTCTGCGATAAGCTTGGTAAATCAAATTTACTTTCCATACTATTTCTCTGAACTATATAAATAGTGATGTTCTTTGATTCTACCAAAAATAGCTATTTTTGATTTTGTGACATAATTTTCTTTAAAGAGCACTAAAAAATAGTTGTCTAAGCAAAATTAAAAAGCCTTCAGCCTTTCATTTAATGCAAATCATATTTATAAAAGTTAAAATAGTAAGTCTCTGAAATTGATACAATGCTTATACTTCCTAAGAAGAAAAGGTCTCAGCACTGAAAGGCTTCTAAAGGACTTCTATAACTGTGACTGGTTAAGAATATGTATGCTTTTTCTGAGTCATCAAAATACAGCAAAAATTTATTGCCCTCAATACTGTCTTTGAGGAGACTACAAGTAATAGGATTAGATTATTACTTCAATTTTTATGTGATGAAGTTACATTATTTGTACTTTTTTAAACTTTTAAGTCTAAGAGATTTAATGAAATACACTAGGGAACATTAAGAAATATCTTTCTTGATATGTCTTTTTAAAATTCAGTGGCTGCCTATCTCAAGTATAAGACTAGAAGTTAGCTGAGCTGAAGGGATAACCTACCACTGCTGAAGTCAATCAAAATTTCAACATCAGCAGATCAGCAACACAATTGTAGATCTCCTTCACATGTCTTCCTATTGACCTGGGTGACATATGCAAAATGTAAATTCCTTATGGATTTTTCTTGCCCAGGCTGGTGCCAGTGTCTTCTCTGTGGGCTGAAAATTTCTGATGCAGGCTTTCCCATGGGAATTTAAATACCTAGGACCCTGGTCGTCTGTGAGTGGAACACAAAATCCTAGTTTGCAAATAAAACATAGGGAGGGAAAAATGGACATCCTTGCATTTAACGAGAATGACTTGACCTGAAGAGGATACTACTTACTTACTCTTGGAAAGGAGTAGATGGAGTGGAAGTTCTTGTTTTAAGTGCCAGGTCATGTAATAAACCACTTTGTCTCACTTTATACTGTAAAACTGTCACTGAAAGCAGCCATTAAAGATGAATTTGATCATCTGAGAATTAACTTCTTAATTTACCCCAGCAGAGGGTGTACTATAAACTTACAGCATCTGTTAGTTATGCAGTAATAATTTGCACACGTGCTTTTGTCTGCAGCAAGTATGAAATTATCTTAAGGTATTTTAGCTGTCAGCCAAAAGGGTGTGCTTGTTCACCTGCCCATAAAGGTCTATAAGGTCTATAAAGTGCTGATGAAGACAGAGAAAAATCCCTTTTTTGACAGGACTTTGAGTCCAAATCCTTTGTATGCCAGGTGAGTGCAGAACAGGCTAAATTCATATTAGGTCCAACCTGTCCCAAAGACCAGAAATTCCATTTTGGATATGGAGAAGACTTCTTTGTGTTGAAACTTATAAGGATGCCATAACAGTGTTGCTGAACTACGCTTTTCCATTTAGGAAAAATAAAGGGAAAAAAAAATTCAACAAAATGTCAGACTCAGCAAATGCCTTTGAGTGTTACTGTCAAAGAAATATATAAGAAAATATAGTTTAAGGCATGGGAAACTCTTTTGTATGACTTCATCCAGCATAAAGTAATAAAAGCCAGGCAATTTTGCACTGTCTAACTATATAATTTAACCAGCATTAAAGTAAGTAAAATCTAAAATAGCAGTAATAAAAATGGGAATTAGTTCCCAAAGGCTGAATAGCTATTGCTGTGGTTTGAATTCAGAAAAAATGTTCTTTCCCTATCTTCAAATTTATATAGCCTACATGCATAACTGGCTGGAAACTTTTATAAAAATGTTGGTTCTCAATGGGAGGCCCTTTACTGTTATTAAAATATAATAGAACCTCACAAATCCACCATTTAGCTTCTCAGAAAATCTCTTTCCCATTCTCAGTCATGAAAAGCTCATGAAGTTATCTCTCATAATTTCACAACAGATTTTTAGGAAATATATTTTCTCCTCGTGCACTAATGAAGAGAAATAGAGTGTTACATAGAATTATAAATAAGTGAAACTAAAGCATAGCCTTTCAAATAAAGAAAAAAGTCACCTTCGCTTTTACAATCACGGTTACTCACTCTGAAAAAGAAATCAACGTCCCAACTCTACATTAATAAATGTAAAGCAAGTATTATTTTATGGCTGAGATAGTTCCTTAAATTCAGTTTTGCAGTAACAACTGAAAAGCAGACTGGTAGGAGGTGTGTTTGACAACATGTCTTAACTACAACTAATCACACTATTGTGCAGGGGTTTGGGATTTTGTGGAAACTCGAGTTCACCTTGCTGTGATTCCGTGCAGCCCTAAATCATAGATCAAAAATATCAACCTGGACATTTTGTGCCATGTTAAAAAAGTTTACAAAAAGAGAGATGATCTGCCTAACTCTGATCTCACTTAGCTCAGGAGGGCCATTGGAAACACCACAGGACCAATACAGGGTGTCGTGCTTAAACTCCAGCCAGCAGCCCAGCCTCTTACTCACTGCCCCACCTGTAGAACTGGGGAGATAATTGGAAGGATAAAAACCAGAGAATTCAGGAGCTGAGATGAAGATAGTTTAGTAAGGAAAGCAAAAACCACACATAAGAAAACAAAAGAAGAAATTAATTCATTACTTCCCTTGGACAGGTAGATGATCAGCCATGTCCAGGAGAGCAGGGGTAATGCGTAAGGCTGACTTGGCTAGACAAACATCAAACACCATTACTCCAAACATCCCCTCACATCACGCTTTCCCCCTTCTTCATCCACTTTGTAATCTGGGCATGATGTCACAGAATATGGAATATGTGTCTCCTCTCATCGTACCAAATTATCTCCAACTTCCTTGTCAGTGTCTCAGTATGGAAAACAGAAAATGCCTTTATTATGCAATAACAAAAACATATTTATATTATCAACCCTAACACCTAACCCTACTACCCCAACCATAACCCTAATTCCAGGCACCCTAACTCTAACCCCAAACCCAACCCTGACCTCTCACCCCAAACCAAAACCCTAACACCTAAGAGGAAATGCTTTAGATAAGATTTCATGTGCAGGCATGACCAAGCACAAACAAATTAAGATTAATCCAATGATAACATATAGCTGTGACCTCTCCTCTTCTTCTGCATTATGTCCAGTTCAACTAATAGCATAAGGAGATGTAGAGTCCTTTGAAACTCTCAGGAATACCCCATAACTCATAAGGAATGTCACAGTGGGGCTGGACAGCACTGCAGGCTTTCTTGATTAATACCCAAAGTCTTATCTGGAAATACTTTAAACCATTTTTGCAAGTTTCAGAGTCCAAAGGAAAAGCTGCCCTGTTGCCCTAATGAAGAGAGGAGTTGGAGGTTTGATGTAATCAGAAAGCTGATCACTTTCTGGAGTTGTAAATATTAATCCAGTTATGTTTTAGATGTGTTTACAATTTACAAGTTAAATTGCAAGCATGGAAATATGGCCAGAAAATTACTTCACTTTCTTTCCTTTGACCTAAAAGAAATACCTAAGTAAAAAGCAGTCTCCCAGCCAAGTTATGTTTTATGTTATAGAAAGAGAAATTCTTCATTCAGACTCCAAAACAGAATTGTATCTGATCAATGAGGTGAATTTAGGGCTTGACCACAGGCTCAGGCACATTTAAGCAGGGAAGAGAAGGGCCCAGAAGGACATATTGAGACAAAAACCAGACACAGCTATATGCATTTTTTACCTTGTTTATTCAGTAGGCCTGAATTAGTCACACTTCTCCATTTGTACTAGTTTGAAAGCAAACCAGTGGGAGCTTCCAAGTCAGAACAAAGATTTCATAGGAAAATTTAAATAAAGGCAATTGTACAAAAAAACTGGCTTAACCTGACAGAGTCAGGATACATCCTGACTCCCTGTTGGGTCAGGGTGGTGTTAGCAGTCTGATTAAATGGTGGCTATAGTCCTGTTGGTGTGATGGATATGGTTCTTTCAAAGCAGTGATCCTGTAGTAAAGTCTGGTCCTTCTCTGGAGGTCCAGTGGTGGTTATGGAGCTCTTGTCCTCAGGGAATCCAGTGATAGGTGCTGCTCTGGTGTTCAAAGCCTCAGATTATATACAGGTAGGACTGTTTGGTTCCTCCCCCTGGACAGAGCATCTCATGATGGGATGGTGTAATTTTGTGAGTTATGCAGTGAGACCTTGATGTCCCATTAGCAGAGATAGTCCCGCTCCCTGCACCACCCCCTTCCTGGAGGGTATATTTTCAGACCTGACTCAGAGAGAAGATAAAGAACACTGCCCCACCTGTTTTAACAGCTTATGAAGATTGTAATAGAATACACACTTTTGGTTACATCTTACACTCTAACCTAAGACACCATTTAAGTAGCTTCTTGTACCCTTTCTGGACTCTGAACTTTTCCTCTAATTTCTTTTATTGGACCAGATATAGCTGCTGCCCTCTCTCCCAGTTGTCAACCCCTTACTCCTTTCATCCTCACCCTTCTTCTGTGTCTACTTCTTCTTTTATCTTTCTCTTTTATTAGTTTCCCAGTGTTCTCTAACCCTTATCTCTGCTCCCTAATTTTTCTCTTCATCCCAATTACAAAAATACAGGCTGTCTCCAGCCTCGCTCAAATACAATATGAAAAGTACTGCAGCTCATCATTATCAAATTTCACATAAACAGTCTCTATGCATATGATAGACATTTTGATTAAAATTAGTTAGGTTTTAGCCTTCTTGAAAGGCATACTAGTTGAGAGCCATTGTAAATTAGCATAGAATTAGCATTTTTATAACCAATGTTTGTGGGACTTCTGCAATATCCTATGTCACAATGGTAAGGAGGAGATCATGACAAATGACAATATCTTTTTTCAGAGTGGTCCCTATCTGCATGATCATTCTGCTTGAAATAGGGAAATGGTTTGTATTTTCCTACTATATAAAAGTGTGCATTGATCAGGGAAGTACGCAATGCAATGAACACAACAGTGTATGCCCTAAATGAAACATCCTTCCTTGCTATTGCACTGCAACTTTATCTGGAGACCTCTGTGCCAGCTAAATACACTACTGCACAAAAGAATGTGAAACAGAGAGTGCAGCTTCATTGGGATTTAGTTCTAACACTTCCTAAGGAATTGTTGTAGAATTCCTGCTAGAGAAAAGTACTCTTTTTTCTATCATACACACAAAAGAAATGGCTGAGAAATTCGCATAAGTTTATTTTGTCTCCTCACTATTGATCCTGTGGTTGTTCTGCAAGGCAATTGCAAACACTAAGTCATCACTGCATTCTAGTCACAAAAGTGACAGGGGAGGTGAATGGGAATATGGATTCTGACCTGACTTTTGTGCCACTGAACATCAAGAGAAATTTAATATCCACCAACCCAAACCTTGAGTCCTATATGGTAGAATTGCTAGGCAAAAAATGCAGCTTAGTGCGTTATCTTTTATTCCTCTGCCTATGGAAAAGCTATTGCATTCTAAATATGAAGTATTTGATATGCTGCTATTTGCAATGCCAGTAATGCTAGAAATGTAATACTGGACTTCTACTGCAAGAGGAAGACACATTATTTCAAGAGGTCTGCATTTTGATGAAAGTATATGTAGATGATGATAATCAGAAGCATAGAAAAATATTCAAATGTAGACTGTAACGGCAATTCTGCAATTTTAAGTGCTCTGTGCACATTAGTCATAAGCAACTATGGGGATGTCTGCTGCTTTTGATTTTTTTTGCTTGAACCATCAATAAAAATATTGAAGGATATTGAAGTCTGCAATGACAACAGATTGAAGTAGCAGTAGTAGTTATAAACTCACAAAGCATCATTCATTGTTTTAGCTGGATTTTTTACAAAAAAAATTTTAATAGTTAATACTATTAAATACATCCCATAGGATTAAATCAGAGTTAATGTTGTTAAGCAAATACAAGAATGCCGCATCTGCTTTGCCTGCTCCTGAAACAAAAGCATGTATGAACCATGACCTTTTTCACAATGCTGAGTGTTCTGTTAGAAGTTACTATATAGGAATCAGAAAGCTGTATCACTATAATTTGATAGATTAACATTAAAATTATATGTTTAAAAAAAAAAGTTGGAGGGGTACCTGACAAATTTACTTCATTCATCCTTCCATCCTGAGTTAAAAATCCAGATTTGTGTAACTTGGTCCTAAAGACAACTAGTGATTGAAATGATACAGCTTCCCTGGGAAATCTGTTCTAGTGTTTCTCTATCCGCAGTGATAAAACAGGCTGAATTAATTCAGAAGAGATTTCCACCCACATAAAACATGAAATACTCTTAATGAAAAAAAAAAATTTTATATGGTAATAGGTATTAACAAACATAAATATTTCATGTTTCTAGCCACTATCTTCAGCATGAAATGCAGTCCTTCAAGAACTCTTTGCCATAGAAAATAATTAGCACTGAAATTTGGAATGCTTAAATGCATGATTATTTGTATTATTCACATTTTTACTTCTCCAGTAGTCTTCATGAAAGCAATTCTACTGTTATCATGAGATGCAATGAAATAAGATTTACTGAACATGTTTCTGGTTCACAGAGCTAAACCATTCCTTTAATTCACGTAATAGTAAACCATACTATTTGATATAAATGCTATTCATTATTTAAATATTAGGATGTATGTAAAAGGAAATATTTTCAAGGAATAATTTAGATAGCTTGTTAGAGGTATGAACTGCTGTTGACGACACATTAAAGAAAGACAAAGGAATTGGTGAAATACTAGATATGAATATTTAAACTCTGCACAGTAAACCCATTTTCTGTAAAAATAAATTCTGTAATTGTAAATGCAATATAACACCTGGCTGAATTATATTACCTATGTGCTATACATACATATATTATTTGTGTCTGCCTGTTACTTGAGTATACAGCTAGAGAATAAAACTAGACCAGGAGGGAAACCCAAGGAAGGGAAGAAGAGCTAAGAGAGGGGTGTCTTGGGTTATGGAACCAAAAATGTGTATTCTATTTCATCTATTGAAAGCAGCTGGGGAGATGTTCTTCTTTGTCTCTTGTAACTCTGGNTATTCCCAAATCTTTGCCTGAAAGCCCTTGATTGCAAAATTATAATTTGGAGGGGGTGAGGGGTTTACATTCTTCATTCTAAGGGAACCCCAGCTTTCCCTGGCAGATACCTGTCTTTCCAAACCAAGACAAGGGGTCCTCCTCACTGCAGTCAGAGCTGTAAGCCTATTTCTGAATGAAATTTGAGGAGTGATTTGGAAGAGGAATGAACAAATTGGAAACTTGCTCTGGATCCACTTTTAAGCAGCTTCTGAAACTGTGGGACCCTGTTACATAGATAATGTCAGAGCTCTGAATGGCATGGGTAGAAGGTGAAGACAGTGAATCACTGTAGGAGATGAGCTGGTTTATGTCTCAGGATGCCACAGTCCTTTTCTGACCCAGGAGTGTGTTCTCATGATAGTAGAATGAGAGGCATGGGAAAAGCTGAAATTTTCAGGAAAATGCCACAGGTTGTGATGCACATTGAGTTTTTGTTGAGAAGTGGTTTTCTCCATATTTTACTCAAGTATAAACTGATAGTTTTATATTCTAGTAACCAGAAAAAAAACTTTAGAGTCTTGCTGGTTAGGAGCTTGAACTTTTGGGTCAGTTTCAGTCAGATTGGTTGCAATGAGACTGAGCAAGGAGAGGAAAGTGCAGTGCTGGGCACAGCAGTAACGTTGCTCTCAGTTCTCAAGTTTCTTAGATGAAGGCAGGGATTTCTTGTGTGGGGTGAGGATTAGTTCTTATGAAGCAGCAGGGGAGCTGGGTTTTAAACTTCAGGGAGGAAGAAGCGCAGCAGAAGGTAGAGGAGAAGAAGGTAGAGGAAACACTGTTTACTGAAGGTACATGTGGCCTGGCATGGAACGAAGGAGCTGCTCTGGCTAACTGTATCCTAAGATGCCTTTGGGAGTTGTGGATGGAATCAAGTAAAACCATCTCTGAAAACGGGTGACCTTGGGAGCTTCTATATACATTTTCAATGTCTCCATCTAACCACAAAAATAATGTAATATACAGAAATTTTATAAAGTGTAAAAAAATTATCAGAGATACTCAACAGGGTTAGCAACACTGACAGAATCCTGACTGTTGGGTTAGCAATACTGACAGAGTCCTGACTGTTAGGCTGAACATGTGATGTAGTTTCCACAAAGGCATTAAGTGGGGTTTTGCATTGAATCTTTTTTTCTTTTTTTTTTTCCTTAGAAAGGAATGTCAGGTATTATATGACGGGAAACTTGAACTTCACTCTCACAGATAGAATGGGCTTTTTCCCTTTTGCTGCTGATGCCTTATAGAGATAGTTTTCCAAGACTAAGTTATCAGAGCCACAGCAGAAAAGAGCACAGAAAATTCAGCTTGACCTGGCTTGTCTGGAAGGAAATTGCAGTTTTCATTCCATTCCACTGAGACTGAATTAAAACTTTCTTACTACACACAAATGATTTTTTTTTCAATGTACCTATTAGCAGCTTTAAGATTTTCAAAACTTCTCTAACCTTTCTTCACTCCTAATGCCTGCGAGGGAGTACTCTTGTGGGAAGGGAAAATCTGTACTTACTTCCAAATCTCCTTGCATGCTCCTGTGAAATGTGGATCGGTTCTGGACACAAGATATCAGACCAAATAGATCCCAGGAAGTTTCTGTCATCCCATGATCTTTTGCTTGTAATCTTACCTAGGAAAGAGAAGTCACGCTAGATTTACCACAAACCCTTCCTGGGTTCCCGTGGGAGAAGTGTGACATTGGTCTTGTTTGCTCTTTAAGAGTAAACTTTAGGGCTGTGGGCAGATCCCTGTCACACAGAATCAGCATATTTCCAGGGTAGTTCACTCACTTTGAAAAAGGCAAAACAATACTGAGAAAGGTAGATATAGACAATAATTTAATGTTCATTTTGCATTATGCATCTCAAAGGTTTGGGTTTTTTCATTTCGTATTGGAGTTTCGTAGTTTATCCGTTTGATGTTGTTTTGCGGTGTGTTTTTGTTTGTTTGTTTGTGCATTTCAGAGAAACCATCCCAGCAGAATTTAGGAAGATAGCGGCCGTGCTGAGACCGTGTGGATGAAACAAGACCCTGGGGAGCGGGGCATGGGCAGTGGATTTGGCCAGACTCCAAGACTCCAGGCGGNCCAGCGGCGCCGTAGCGGAGCGGAACGCGGAGCGGAGCCCGCGCGGCGCGCCCGGCTCGGCGCTGCGCGGATAACGCGCTGCGGCGCCGCGGACGCCCTTCCCCGGCCGAGGCGAGCGACTCACCGCTTGCCAGCCCAG